>VXAL01000822.1:186558-213501 GCA_013399475.1 Chauna torquata | reverse complement strand
GCGCCGCGGTCGGGGGGCCGGGGGGGGGGGATGACAAAAAATTCACCCCACGTTAGCACCCCCCCCACGCACAGGGATGCCACAATTGCCCCCTCCTGGGGCAATTCCCACCTGCTGGGGATGCAACGCCGCGGGGTTGCACCAGCACCCGAATTTCCCCAGTGGTGCAGCCGTGTTGGGGCGCACGCGTATTAAATGGGGGGGGGACCCTAAATCCCCCCACCCTGCATAGCCCTGAGGGGGGGTTTGCCGCTCTGCCTGTGGTTCCTGAAGGGGCAGGATCAGGCCCCTCGTGCCCGGTACCTCACCTCTGCCGGCTTGGCGATGCCCCGGGTGCGTGGCAGGGGGGCTGCCGGATCCGGCCCCCTCCCGTTGGCCGCCTTCTTCTTCATGGCAGCGGGTTGGGGCAGCGGGCACGGGCCGAGGGCTGGCTCAGGGGGGGGTTAAAGCGGCTCCGGCGCCACATCCGAATCCGAATCCTAATCCGAAATGTTGCACTCCGGCTTGGAAGCCACCCACGGCTGCCGAGTGGGTGCAAGGGGCAGCGTGGGGGGCAGCATGGGGGGCCCCAGGGCCTCGGTGGAGGGGTCCCTGTGAGGAGGGATGGCAGAGACATGACCTGCCCCCGCCGTCCCCCGCTTGCAGCCGCCGAGTCCCGAGAGGGGCTGCGGTCCCCAAATCCTGACCCCGATGCAGAGGTCCCCAAGTCCTCACCCCAATGCAAGGGCCCCACCACCCGGGCCCCAATAAAAGGGTCCCCAAGTCCCACACCCAACCCTGATGCCAGGGCTCCTGCATCCCAACCCCAATGCGAGGGTCCCCATGTCCCGACCCCCAGCACCATGCAAGCGTCCCCACATCCGGAGCCTGTCCCCGATGCAAAGTCCCCCATGCCCCGACCCCACGCAAACATCCCTGTGTCCTGACCCCAAGCAAGGTAACAGGGGCCCCGTGTCCTGCCCCTAAGCACCATGCCAGTGTCCCATGTCCCCAGGCGTGACGCAGGCACCCACGTCCTGACCCCGAGCACGATGCGTGCATCCCCAGATCCTGACCCCGAGCGTGACGCATGCAGCCCGAACAAGACCCGAGCAAGATGCACGTGGGTCCCGCGCCCCAAACAAGGTGCATGCAGTCCCGCACCCAGCGGGATGCTGGTGTCCTCGCGTCCCGGGGGTGGCAGCGGGTCTGGGGGAGCTTTTTCGGCCGGAGCACCCAGCGAGGGATGTGCCCGGCCCCTCTGCAGCACCCCGAAGGGGTTTCGCCCTTGGCCGGGCTGAGCCCCGTGCAACTCGTGCCACCGCGGCCACGCCGCAGCCGCCTGGGTGCAAAAACACGGGGTGGGGGGGTGGCTGCCCCAGACGCATCCTAGCCGGGTGCAAGCTCGGGGCTGCCCCCTCCTTTCCGGNAATCCGCAGGCAGGCAGCCCCCAAGCCCCGCCCCCTTTTTCCCACGCTCCATTTCTCAATGGAGCCCCCCAGCCCACCGTCACCCTGGAGGTCCCCAAGGGACGGACGGTGACCCCAAGATAAGGGTAGCGGGGACACCCCGACACCATGCAGCCCCCAGGGGACGGCAGCCCACCCCACCAGGCTCCCGCTTCCCCGCTCACGGGCAGCTTGCTCGCGCAGCTCCGGAGAAACGCAGGCAAAAATCCTCCAGCTCTCGGCCTTCGCCGGTTGTTTTCCTTCCCGGGGGGCTCCGCTCGCCGCTCGCCGCAGGGATGCTCTTCCCGTGGGCGTCAGGCCGCAGCCGCACGCCAGGCCCAGGCGAGCCCGAGCCCACGCCGGGCACGGGGCAGGCAGCAAACTCTCATTTCCTGCCTCCGATCTGCCTGCGATGAATCACTGCAATTTACCTCCCCGTTTTCTCCGTTTCTTGGAAGCGACGGCGAGCAGAAACGCTCGGGCTTTTTAGAAAACGCGGCTGCAACTGGTTTCTTTTCTTTTTTTTTTTTTTTTCGCTGGCATGCCCAGCAGAGAAGCAATTTCTAACCCTCTCTCTGCTGCACACACGTAGTTGCTCGCTCGTCACCCCCTGCCCCACCGCTCAGACCCATTTCGCCCCAATTTCCAAAGTCCCCTTTGCCCACCGTTATCCAGCCATCCTCATTCCCTGCTTTTGGCCATGCTGCTGAAAAAAAATAAAGAGGGATGGCTTCAACCGCGCTGCAAAGAAGGGGACGCAGCCGTGCAAAGCCAAAGCCCCAAATGGTCCCCAAATTGCTCCAGCCAGCCAAAGCTACGGGACCAAGGCGAAAGCTGCCCCCAGCCACACGGATGCACCTGGAAGGGGAAAGCAATGGTTTGGGGAGGAGATGGGGTCTAAGCTCTTGGAGGTGCCTCCAAAAATCCCTGTGCCAGCCCTGTCTCGCACCCTGGTGCACCCAAGGGTGCAAGGAAAGGGGCTCCAATGGTGTTGTTCAAACCCCGGGCTGCCGCCAGTGCTGGCTGCTTCGAGATGCCGCGCGATGCCCCGACAGAGCCCGCCGGAAGAGTCGAGAGTGTAAAAATGGTAGGGGAAAAAAAAAAAAAGGACAGATGGGCCTGAAGAACTAACATAACAGAGCCAGTCTGGCCAGGAAGCGGAGACTGGTGAAGAGCGCGCGGCAGAGCTGCTGCCACTTTCCCTCGTTGCTCCGCCAGCAACACCGCCGCCGGCTGCGGGCTCCCCATTCAATCCCAGTTTGGAGGCGCCCGCCTGCTCCAGGCTGCCCCAGGAAGAGAAATCACCTAATTAGTAATCAAAGCCACAACCGAAAAGAGTTTTGGAGATGACCAAAGGAGCAAATGGCTGTTTCTAGCACAACCCTTGCATTTCCCCCCTGCCCCCAGCCCAAGATAAACTCAAGGCTAAGTGCCTAACGCATGAAGAGATTGGAAATGCGCAAGCACACATGCTTGTAAACAAATCTCAAAGTTGTTTTTAAACAATTAAAGGCTCTGCTTGTTTCACAACAAATATTGCCTGCTGTGACCACCAGAAGTCTCTCTAGGTTGGTGCAACAGCCACAGTTCACCATGAGATTAATCACCTAAAAACAAGCCTTACATCTATTTTTTTGCATTAATGACAACTGTGTCTTTAAAAACAAGCCAGCTAGCTTTTTTTTTTTTTTTTTTTAAGGGCTTTGCTCTAATTTGATGTGCCCCACAGCAAAACTAAGCCAGTTCAAGTGCAAAGAATTGGTGTTACCCAGACCAGTGCTTTAACAGACACTTTCTGGGTTGCTGGCGTGGGAACGTTACTGCGAAGGCAGAGGTCACGCAGCGCTCCAGGCCACAAGATTGCCAGCAGCCGGGAAGAGGACTCCTCATCCCCACAAGCATCCTAGAGCTGAGAAAGCTCTTTCTCACATCTGGCTCACTTTAGTGCCTACTCGGAGGAAGACCCCAGCAAAACCCACTGTTTCGGTACACGTAGTGCTAGGAAAGAGCCGTTTCCTAAAGTTTCTAATTGCTTTACAGCCCTGTGGATTACTCCCAGTTTTATATCAGCCACGATTTTCATTAGCCTGCTGTTTGCATCCTTGTCACAGGGCTGTGAACAATTTAGGGCATTTCTGTAAGAACTTTTGAACTCCCACTTGTTACAGGTCACTGGGATTGCGACTGAAAAGAGTAAATTCCAATCAGGCTACTTTCTCCATTTTGCATTTTATTTCTAGAGGTACTTCCACTACTCTCACCGCGGTATACGCAAAGCTCCTTCCGAAAGCACGTTAAGCGAAGACTGTCAGGTCACACTCGAATCACTCGCGCTGCCCTGTTCGAGGGAGAGCTGAGGATGTGCTGCAGCACGTTTTGAACACAGGTGCTGCTCCGTATCAGAAAGCAGGTCGAACAGGGCAGAGTGGGGGGAAGATTCCACGTGGTCTTTTTTGCCCCTACTGGTCTGGCTCAGAGAGAGAAGAGCAGCAGCCAGAGGTTCAAATAGAGCTTTCTTCTTGCTCACCTTTGTCTCCAGAGAAACCAAGGGAAGAAAGAGGTCACGAGTCCAACCAACTACAGAGCTTGGCAGGGGCTCAGACTGAAATAGCCCTGCTCTTTCACGCTGGCGGTGTACTTTTAACAAAGGCTTGCCTCCGCAGCAAACCACGCTTACTGTAATCCCCTCCTCTCTTGATTTCCAGGAGGAGAAAGCTGTGGCAAGGAAGAGAAAGGACACGCAAAGCGGGCCTGGAATCTAGTTTCATTTTATTTTAGCAAACTGCATGTTCTTCACTTATCAACATCTCTACATTAGCAACTGTATAGCTCTCCAACTTTTCTTTAAAAAAGGGTAAACAAGAAGTGACAAAACTTAGGCTCTTCATCTCTTAAAAACGTTTGAAAGTTGGATTCAAGAAGACTTTTATATATTTTGGTTTTAAGGTAACAGATGTGGCGTGGAAACACTAATTCAAATCACCCGCCTAACCGAGAGCTACCCCTTTTAGAGCCCCTCTGGTGTCAGACCATCCGTACACACGGCAGCCTCCGTTTACTGAAGATGTCTACTCACCCTCAAACAAAACGTGCCGGTCTGAAGGAGCCGGATGCACCACCTCCTTAGCCTGTCGCTACAACGGCCGAGCAGAAAGAAGCACCTCCGGGACTCAGTGCAAGTGCTGTATATACACTGCTTCTCCACAGAAGCATGAAGGACCTTACCATGCAGGGGACCTAAGGAGGACTCTAGTGCCGTTGTACCTCCTCAGTTAAGGTATTTCCCCAATCACCATGTTCCTGCTGTCTAAAGATACAAAGAACTTCTCCAAGGAATTTTTAAAAGCCACCCCCACCCCCCCAAACCCAAGAGGAACATCATAAAATGTACAGATTACACGTCCTAGAAAAGTCCTAAAATTATTGCAGAAACTAAAGATGACTTGTTCCAGGGGAGGGGTAGGCACGAGGCACAGCACTGAGATCTAACAAATGCTTGGGTTGGTTTGATTTAGTTTTCAGCTTCTTCCCCATCATTNAAAAAAAAAAAAAAGTGTTTAAGCATCAGAACTAAAATACAAATGCACGTTGACTTTATAAAACAAGATTGTGGATTTGACCATGGGATTCCCTGACAGTGGAAAAATTTACTTTTTTGCCCGGAGAGATTTCCTCATGGTGGATTTGCCCTTGGCAGAGGGTTTTACTTCCTTCCTCCCACTGGCTGCTGGTTTCTTGGAAGAGCTGCCACCAGAGGGTTTCTTGATGGCTGGGGCTGCTGGTTTGGCTTTCTTAGCAGGGGTTTTCACCTTGGGTGGGGGCTTTGCTTTCCCCCGGCGGGCTGCAGGGGTTTTTCTTGGCTTGGGCTTGGACTCTCTTCGCTTCATCGGAGGAGCCCTGCTCCGTGATTTTGGAGGAGGTCTCTTCTGCATCCTGTCAGAAAGAAAGGCAGCACAAGATCTCAGTGGAGGCGCAAATGCTACCCAGAGCAGAGCTGCTATCGTCAATTTACATAAATGAAGCAGATCTTGGCATCCTTGTTCTTTTCCACGGATGTTCCCTTATGCAGCAGTACATTTCATTAGCTAAATCCCAAAGAGCAAGAAATCCTGTGGTGGATCTTGCCACACTAAGCGCTTCTCATTCCCCACAGTGCTCTGCCAGCGAGGTTTCTAACTCCTTTATTAGGCATATAAACATACAAATAGTGACAATGAATCAATCTAAGTCAATTGTCAGAACAATTCAGCGACCTAAGCCTTCTCTCTCCCTCTCCGAGTGGAATTTTATTACTTAATGAACAAGGCTTATCTTAAACCCACATTCTGAGTGAGACAGGTTTCATATCTGGTTACAGAACTGCAAATAACACTGCAGGGAAAAGTTTTCCTAATGAAACACTTATTAAATACAAAGAGTCCCACATGAAACGTCACACTCTTGTAAAGCACAAAAGGCACATGGGAAACTAAAGGCAATACAGAGAATAAATAAAGGCTCTCTTCCTCTCATCTAGAGGAATTCCAACTATGGAATGGCAGAGATCAGTCTCTCCGGAATAAGGCATTGCTTCTGCAGACTGTACACTTCCCAGAGAAGTCCTGATCCTGACAGTACCCCAAGAGTTCAACCATAATTAGAAACTTCTTTTCCCAATACCTCCTGAGTGACAGCCTTGTGGATAAACGTCCATAGCAAGAGACAAACCTGTCCATTCTACAGCTGTGACTGTCACTTTTATTTCATCCAAAGGAGCCCATTTCTCTCTCATGCTGTCACATACCTCTTCTTTGGTGGTGGCTCTTCCTCCTCAGACTCTTCCTCTTCAGATTCTTCTTCCTCTTCAGATTCCTCATCCTCTTCCTCATCAGATTCTTCAGAGTCCTCATCCTGCTGCTTCTCTGGGTAGAGCACACCCGGGCTACAAGAGGATTCTTGTCAGAGCATGATTTACTTCTAAGGATGCAACTCCATGGTCAGCAAGCCTTGAGTAACCCTGATTCTCACAGGCTCTGCTGCCCATCATCCTTTAAGGTTACAGCTTTGAGCCTAATCCAAAAACAAACAAACAAAACAAACCCAGACTTCTGTGCTTGCTGTTATCTGAAACCAACATTATTTAGCCTCTGCAATGGCAGAAGTACAACAGCTTTTAAGTCAGCAGGAATGCCATCGCACTCCTGTCCATAAGCTGCCCTTTCTCCAGTTCTCTTCCTCATTGCTCCTTCTGTGCAAACACAGGAAGACAGACAACAAAGGGACAAAATCAGACTTCAGTGACTCTGAACACAGGCCAGAGCCACTGAGAGCTTTACATGTGCGCAATAAAAGAAGGTGGGAAGTGGCGACTGTAATGACTGTGTTGCCACTTGGCTCTTGATGGGACACTAAGTCACCATCCCTGGGCTCCATGTGGCCCGGCACAATATACACTCCCAGCAGGAGAAGAAAGGCTGTTTTAGCCTCACAGTAGCTAATCTAGGTCATCTTCCCTGCTCCCACCTCTCCTCCACATCGGCATCAAGGGAGGTAAACAGCCGGGTCCTACTCATTACGAGCATCCTTGCATTAAGAACAACAACACACTCCACCTGCTCATGCAAGTTTGTTTTAGCATGGGAACACTTATATAGCCACTACCCTATGAAAAAACATCGTGACAGAGTACCTGAGAGCATTTAGCTCAATATTTTTATTACCCTTAAAAGCCTCCCTCGCTAATGAAGTCAGCTTTATGTCCGCTCACAGTCAGACACCCAAGTAATGTCATTATCTAGAGGAAGATGGTGACGATGTTGTGGTTTCTCAGTTATTAAACCCTCAGCAAACTTCCCTGTAAATAGGAGGCCAGCCTATGAACTTCAGCAACACTATCTAGCTGACCTATGCAACACTTATCTTCGACATCGTTTTACAGCCAAGCTCTTTACCTAGGATAATAAGGGAAGCAAAGCTGAAAGGTTCCACTGAAGCCCTTTCCAGAAATCTGCTCCATCCAGCCATTCTTCTCACATCTCTGCAGGGTTCTCTTCAGTAGATGCACTGTGAAAAATCAGAGAAAGGCTGTGTTACTATCTTTACCCACTTGTCTAACCTTACTGCTCTCTGCAGTGCCCTCTGAAATCAGAGACGGAGAGTCAGAATGAAGTCTCCTTTCCCAGGACACCTGCAGGGAAATGACACAGCACTGAAGACCTCAGACTCGTGAAGACATCACCATGTGCTTCTTTCTGCACTCAGCAAAGACAAGCTGCTTTGTGAAGGACCCAGCTAGACCACTGCATTTAGAAGTTCTAGTATGTCTTAAAGGGAAATCCTTTCACAGTTAATCTTCTGGAAGATTCAAGCAATATACAAGATTCAAGTGTTAGTTCATGAACGCTTACTAAGTGTGGCTTTAAATTCACTGAAGGAAGAAGTCAAGAACAGTGCAGGTTTTTGATGTCATGATCAAGGGATCCTCCTTTATAAATGCGCTCAGTAGCACCACTTAACTACTACTGTCCAAATGTAGCCCAAGTCTCAGCTTTCTTCAGCCTCTTCTCCAAAGTGTTTTTTAAAACAGGTCTTCACTCTGTTTTTGCCCTCATCTCCCTTGTGTTCCAAAATTCATGCAGTGTGTCTTTCCCCGTTCTTTTTTCTTTTCTTTAATGAGAAAGCATTTGGTCTAGAAATATGATGAACTTTTTATTCCAGTCTTCTGCTCCATTGCGCACTGTGTAAGAATTCAACGAATGAAAAGTGTGGAAGGGGATCTTTGTCTCAGGTAAAGGGCTGAAGTTGTTTAGTCATTTCAAAACCATTTTCAGCTTAAACTAGGGGGACCACTTACACATTTAGCTCCGTCAAAACCAATGGAAAAGCAAGGCCTGCCCTCAAGCACATTCTAAAGAGGTTCACTTGAGGAATGGAAAGAGAAAAATCCAAAGAAACATGCTGTCATCTGAATCTGTTCTGCATGATTAATGCAAAGGTATTCACTCTAACCACTTATTCAACACTACTGAAATGAGCTTTTATCAAGAACTGACATTTCACAGCAAGAGAATCATTTGGGGCAATGCCATACCTTCACAAGCCTACAAGCTACCTCTGCCGAAAAGTTTTAATTTGAATGGCACTGGAAAAGCTTGTGCAGCTACTTGAATCGATTGTATCTGTTAAATTATTAGTGTTGCAACACCAGGCTCTTCATAGTCCAAGAACTTCTTAAAAACTCCACACTTTTATAAACAGGAGCAACACACACAACATCAGGCTATTTCTACTTAGGGTACCAAAGATCAACAGTGGCATGTAAAGGATTTGACTGAAGTTGTAAGTGTGAGGAACAAAATGGGGAAGAGTGTAGAGCACTGGCTCTGTAGTATGTACCTGCCTGCTTTTACATCTCACCAGATATTCCTCCAGTTGCCCCTAAAACGGAGCAGAGAGCAGCAAAATTCCCTGTAGGTAATGGAAGGAGAAAGAAAACAAGATTGCTAGTTGAAATTTCCTTATCCGACTTGCAAGACTGACAAGCACTCAAGGCTGGCTAAACGCAGGCCTCTAAGGACCAGGGCAGCTTCCGATGGTCCCGAAAACAAATAACACAAGGGCTTAGTAAACCTGGGAACTCTCTTCCCTGCCCCAAGATTAAGGAGTCACACCTGGCATCAGCTTCTAATTGGCAGAAGGCCTCAGGCAACTTCTTTAACCCACCCTGCTGGGAGGGAGGCTGTGCTCCTCTACACTTCGGTAAGCCCTGCATCAAAGAGCTGTGCTGATGCTGTGCTTCAGCTCCAGATGATGACTGTGGGATCAGCAGCCTCCTCTCTGGCCCTAGCTCCTGGGGGATGGCACCAGCACCGTGAAACCACGGTAACAAACTGATCTACTTTTAGGTCTGATTCTACCAGAGACTGCTGCAAGCTAATGCTGCTTCAAATGACCTTCAGCCTAGGTTAAACAACTGCATCACAGCTCAGACCAAATAACGCAAATAAGCCATTAGAAGATCGACTTTAAAGTCTGGGTTAGTACTGCTTCTGCTAGACCAAAAGCCAAAACAGGCATTAATGTCATTACTGGGAACAAAGACAGGCCAAATCTTTTTCCAAATACAACTGGATTAGTTTCTTCCCTCGCTTGCTTCACCTTTTAAAATCCGAGCCAGAGGAGGACTTCAAACAAAACAGTACGAGGGATGTTTGTGGATTATTTATTTTTAAGTTAGACTGTGCAACTTCTCTAAATAAAAAGCAACTAGGAACTGTATTTATGCCAAGCTGTAGCCTTTCTCTATAGAGAAATCCAGTTGGTGATTTAAGAACAATAAAGTAGTTGAATACTATTCCCCTTTCCTGGGAATGTGCCATAGACAAGAGAAACATGCATTATGTTGCAGAAACTAGCTTTTGTCAGGCTTGAAAGGAACTAATGGGAATTAAAAACACTGAGCATCTCCGCGGCACAAAGAGCGAGCAGCTGTCAGTTCCCTAGCAAGCTCAACCGAATAGTTTAAAGGTGCTGCACAGACACATCTGCAGCTGCAGGACTCTCTTTCAGTGTGTGAAAAAAAAAGTCACATAGTTTGGTACTTTACCCTGGAAGTTGGAGTTGGTCCCTGGGTGGTTTTCCAGGATATACTTCTTCAGTGCTGTGGTGGAGCAGGTCTTCGGTTCATTCATGGCCGCAATAGCAGACAGGATGGCGTCTTCCATCAGAGTCCCACCCAGCAGGGGCTTCTCCCCTGACTTCTTCAGCTATTTTCCAAGGAGGAAGAGAAAAGCATCAAGACAAAATTCTCCCAAACCAGGTCAGGACAAGCTCCTCTGCACCAGGTGGGTCGGCGCTCCTGCATTAGCACAGATACGTTTTATATTAAAACACTGCACAGGGAACGCTGCTCTCCCAGCTTTATTGGTAGGACAGACCTATTTAGTCAACTGGCCTGCAGTGCTTTTCACTGGTAACACACTGTCCTAGTCCCAAAATACACTGCAAGGATGTGGCAATCTAGGGGCCTGTCACTCAGGGAAGGAAATAAATCAGATCTTCCTCCATCCCACAGACCAAATGTACCCAAGCGACATCTATGGCATAGATGTGAGGAAGAGACATTGCAGACATCTGGGGTACCTACTGCACTTACAATTAGCGATGGAAAGGAAAGCTTACCCCACCATCTCCCCTACTGTGCTAATGAGTCAGAGCTGCAGCAGCGTGTGGAGCACGCTAAGCAAGGAAGGCAGGGGGGGTCTGTTCCAGAAATGTAGACTGAGAGGAGAAAAAGAGTCCTACTGCTTCATAGTTTGACAACTGCTGAATACGACAGGCTGCTAAAGAAAGGTGTACCCGATAAAACCGGGGTGGGGAGGGCACGTTAACTTATATCCAAGGCTTCTGGTCAGTATAGTCAACAAAACAAGACGAACTCTGGCTCTGACCTGGAATGTCCCAGATGCTCCTTTCCCTGTGATCTGCTCTAGCTGGCCCTTCTCTACAGCTCTCTGCAGGGCATTCTTCAACAGCTGAGGTCTGAAATACAGGAGGATAAAGCTTTACTGACGCACACTGACAGCTTAAAAAACAAACAGAGAAACAACGCTCTATAGAGAATGTGAGAGGAGCAGTACTCACAAGTGGCATCTGCCTACATACAGACATTTTAAATGGAGATCTGTCAGCAAGTGCCGATTACACAAGAGGAACAATGTACGTTAGCGGAAATTGAACTGCAATGCTTTCTGGGTGTCACTGCGTATCCAGAAACAGATAAGCCTCATTTGGAAGGATTTACTCATTTTGAAATGCACATTTGGAGACAGGACTGGGTGGGCAACAAGTCAGTCAGCTCACAAACAAACAAGGGACTGAGTACAAGCCCCAGGAAGAGGTGATACATAGGGCTTTCTTGGATTTGCTTCCGTCCCGACCCTTGACCTGCTCCATATGGGCAAACTCACACATCATATTAAGTGTGTGCCAGTTAAAGCGTTCAGAACCAAGTGGGACAAGATTCCAAGGAGAGGCCTCCATGTCCACGTAGCTAAAAGAATCCGGTTTTCGCTACGGGCAGAGATGCGTACAACAATGCTGATGTCGGCATCAGGAACAAAGATTGGGTGTGGAGGGATGCAGAGAAAAGGCACAGCTTTGCTCAAGCCTTCCTGCAGGCTCTACAATGCAGAGCACCACCTGCCTGCTGCCTGATGAAATACTGAACTGAATCGCCGTGAAGTGAGGCGAAGCCAGAGGAAGGCAGCATTTCACAGCTGCTCTGGAGCCCTGGCTTGCAAAAGTGTACACCTGCACCTACCTTATATCTACTTTGAGTTTGGGGTAATACTGAGACACATATTTCTTGATCAGGCTGTAAGAAGCTTCCTTCGGCTCACAAAGGCGGGTGAAAGCCAGTGGCAGGACATCTTCCAGCTTGACCTGTTGTTCTGGAGTCGAAGTGGAAGTGCTTTTCTGAAATACACATACTTTTACGCATCAGTGGGGCCTAGAACTCTGGGTTTTCTGAACCAGCAACGCACAGGTGAGGAGAAGTGCTCCTGACACTGGCCACAGATCTGGAAAATCAAGTTCTATAAGGCAGCTCTTTAAAATAGCAATTTAGAAAGTTTAGCAGTTTAAGTGAAATCTAGCAAATGTGGCTGGAATTTTCATAGGAGTTAAGAAAACCTTATAAATATAAATATGCTGAGTATTTAGCAACAGCTGTATTTCCTGGTTTCCTTTCCTATAGACACTTTCCTCTGCTACACTTCAGTGAGAGTCAGGTGAAAGTGATTCACACCGAAGGAAACAAAACCCATCAAAAGACAAGACCCATTTACACAGGCCAAATCTTCCCAAAAATAAACAGCTAAACAGGAGTGCATTTTTGTTCAACTGACAGCATGAAGCCTTGCTTGAAGGCAACGCTTCTTTCTGCTGAATTTTCCTCCATCGCTCTGTTGCTATCAGGAGGGGATGATCATGTTCTTTGTAGAGGAGAGAAAAAATAGTGGGGAAATCTGCTGAAATTTAATGATTTTGATGCTGAAAAGGAGCTTTGCAAATGGTCAGACAGGTGAGGGTGCTGCTCATCCAGACAGCTGCTTGACTGCCAGCTGAATTCACCAAACACAAAAGCAAGCTATCTGTTTTGCTGCAGCGTGGAGAAAGTAACTAAGAACAAATACATCAATATGCTGCAGACAAGAAAAGTGATGTGTTAGCAGTTTTCAGGTGCCTTAGTCAAACTTGTCATGGAGCCCATGAGTCCTATTTAAAAAGAAGTTACACTCCAATTAGTTTCCGTCAGTGCCCTAGTACCAAGTGTGCCACCGTTACCTTCAGGTTTAGGACTTGCGGTCTGCCCAGTAGCCAAGAGGTAAGCACCAATGTGTTATAACACACTTTGGGTTCACCTGTCCAAGCTGTAAGGGGATTGGCAATTCCAGCTAAGCACTTTGTAACTGCGGTGTTAGAAATGCGTTTCATACGCCTAAGTGCAGTGGGGAGCAGGGAAGAGCAGTGCTGGAACCACGACTAATTGTGAGGACTAGACTCAAACACATCACATTTTACCACCTCAGAACAGTATATACCCAACATTAGCAGCTTTCTTCCAGAAGCCTTAGGACATTTAATTCTTCCTCCCTCTACCCTCACAGCTGATGGAAAATGTTCGTCTGACAGTCCTGAAGACTGAAGTCTTCCACTTATCCATGCAACAGATATAACAGAAACAGCAGTAGCATAAAGCTCTCTTACAATACCTGAGAAGCATCTCTCTCTACCAGGTAAAGACAGAAGAGGAGCTTCATGGTTATTCAGTTTTCTGCCTCTGAACCAAAGCCTAGGGGTTTAATGTAAACATTTTAAAACTAAGATTTTGATTATTCTAGTTGTTTTTAATTTCTCATGCTAGCTTTCCGATTCTGTTTTTAGTGGAACAGATGTTTTAATTACTGTACTTGGGGAGCAAAAGTACAGCAAGGAAGAGAAAACTGTTTGGGTTGGGGTTAGGCTGCATTTCGTAAGATGCATGTGTTCAGTGTAACCCAAAAAAGATTTTTCAGAGTACTGTTTAAAACGATCCATCTTACCTTTCTGTCTCTGGCTTTTGGAACAGTTTTTCCTGCATTAGACACCACCACAAAGCTCCCAGAAGCTCCTTTCCCTTTCACCTAGTTCAGAACAAAGTCCATTTCAGCCTTTAACAAAGTAACTCTGGATAATAACCATTTGAAGCAGATTAATCAACACCTTTACAGAGAGTTAAAATGCACTGCCATCCTGGTGACGGGCTGTTAGGGGAAGAGGCCTGATTTGAATCCACTTCAGTAGATCAGAAACCACAACTAGACATTGCAAACATACTCTGCTGTCCTGACTGGGAGATCCTAACAGAGTTGATATCACAGGCATATATTACGTTGCTAAAGGAAACATGCTGTGCAAAAGGGATGTTGCTAGACTCAGGCTGAAGACACATGCTGCTGCAGTGCTGCATGACAATTCAACACCACAAAACGGTCATCCATGTTGCACAGAAGACAACTGTGCAAGGTATCTGACTGACAGAATAATGCTGAAGTTCCATCAGTGCCTAACAAAGTGGAGACAGAGGTTGATTAACCTCCACGAGGGAGAACACGATCACCCCAGAGATCTGCTAACAGAGTTTCTTAAATTCCTGTGTCATTCAGTAATACCACCTCCAGCACTGATCCACAAAGCAACTCTTACCTGTCTAATGATCCCTCTCTCCAGCTCCCTTTTCAATGCTTGCTTTAGAAGATAGCCTCTCCTCTCAAGCTCCAGGGAAGGGTATTTGTGGATGATGTATTTACGTATTGCAACAACCGAGGCACCACTCTTTTGAAAGCACGCCTGAAACAGTAGCAAGAAGTTAGTAAAGAGCACCTGGACTGAAACTACTTTGCTGTGGGACTGGAAGAACAGAGATTGAGCTGATGCACATTAGGCCAGCACAACAGCACAGGGTGCCAGGGCTGGCCTTTTTCCTACAGTGACTCAAGAGTAGGAAAGATGACTAAGAAAATACTTAACTTTCTCCTTCAGAGTGGCTGAAGAGCAGACAACACAAAGGCAGTACAGCAAGCATGTCAACTACTCCCCTGTTCTGAAGCACTTACAAGTAATGGCATATACACTACGTGCTATTATGAAAAATAGTTACCTTCGGGCAATCCAGCACTGCCCGACCAGTAAGTCATTATACTGATGTCAGATAGAGCAATCATTAACAGATTAATCAGAACAAGTTGCTGATATTTTCTGAAGGAGATAGAGGGCTGGCATTAGCAAACTAGTTAAACAGACAAACAAAAAAACCCAACTAAGTTGAAGTTCATATTTTGAAGATTACTGTCTTTGAAGATTCACGACAGCCAGCCTGTATCACTGGAGTCCTCCAACTAGGGATCAAAATGGGATTGCACCAAAACAATCGTCTTTTAAAATTTAGAGATTTGACATGCTGTAGAAAACCCTAACTGTGTGACCTGATAAAGCCCTCTGTTTAATCAAGTTACCAGATCTAGGTGGCTTTGGAAAGACTACCCAAAACCCACAGCTGCATGGTACAGGATGCAGTTTACTTATGCATAGTACAATAATGCACTGTAGATTGTACTCTATTACCCTTTTAAACAGCTGCCAGAAATGTAAAGTTTAGAGTAACCTGAAGTTTATAGCATGACTTCTCTCACTCTAACAGATTTGGATGCACCGCTGTGTGCTTCAGTGGCTCAAAAGGCCATCTTGCAATTAAGGCTGGTGGAGTCCAGGACCCCAGTGAAAGCAGTCTGCCTGAACCAAGTCTCAAGGGGAAGGCAGCAGAGTCGCAGAGCAACTACCGCAGCACAGGTCTCTTCTCACAACCAGAAGGAAGTACACAGTAAACTAAGATCAACACCATTCTGGAATGCTAGTTTACAGTATTTCCACCTGTCCCGAATTAGGATAAGTTAACACTGTTTTAAAAAAAAAAAAGTTAAAAAAAAAGCATGTATCAAACAGGTGGATTAATCAAGGTAAAGCAAGTTAAATATGGCTAGAAGGCACACCAAATTAAATGTTGCCAGTAAATAACCAGGTTATGTCATCAGAGCTGTTTCTAACAACTTAATCAGGGAGGGGAACAAATTCTAAACAAAAAAATAAGCTACAGGGCCCCTCACCATCATCATGGACTCACATTTCAGCTCCATGGGCTTCCAGACAGAAACGTACATGCCTTACACAGTAAGTTTCCTGCTAAAAAGACAGCACTATCACCTGTACCATCAACAACCTGAAACTGTACATTTTAGGCACGCAAAATATTTGGCTTTGTGACAGATGAACAAAAGAAACATTTGACTCCTGCTTACCTTGATGGCCTCAGTTAAAATAGCATCCATCTTGGGACGTGAAGTGGCAGCCATCTGAGTTTGTTTCTGTGCTCTAGCTAGCTGGCTAGCAGAAAGAGTAGCCCATGCAGGAATGGTCTTTTTCACCTTCTTCTCCTTTTCCTTAGACTGATCCTTCTCCCTTAGGAAAAACGCAAAACAATAGTAAGACAAGAGACGCTGTAAAACAAGTCAACAAGCGGAACAACAACTAAAATGCCCAGAACATTTGACACTGAAAATAATGTAAAGAGCTTTTTGATGTTTCTATTAAAAAAACAAAAAACAAACACCCCCCAAAACAGACCCTACTGTGATACTCATTCTCACAACATGTTCTTGAACAGGTGCTACACATGATCAGTAGCTTCCTCCTGTGAAATACGAGCAACTTTTTCCAGGGACGCATCCTATTTTCCCCGTTTCTCCCATAATCTTTTCTACCTGTAGAACCTGTCTTTCTCCCACCCAAATTCCCAAATTCAGCACTAAGCAAGCCTTACTCCTTTTTGGTTTCTTCTGAGGACTTTGTTTCCCCCTTCCCTTCATTCTCAGGTTCCTTTGGCTGTTCTGCTTCACTGGATGCAGCAGGCAGAGTTTCATTCTCTTGTTCTTCTCCAACAGAGGCAGATTCCTCAGAGGTGGCTTCTGCATCTAAAAGATGTAAAAACGCATCAAGTTACTATCTAAAACTAGCCTCTACTCTTCAGCAAGGCAGAGGATATTAAAAAAAAGCTTAAGAACACACCCCCAAAATGATTTCCCACCAATTTCTTTTCTCTAATTTAAATGGATGATTTGAATGTAACTTAGAAAGTGAACACAAGTACTGAAAGAGCTTCAATAAGGTGCAATCAGCCATCAAATACCAGAATAACTTCAAACAACATCACCTAGCATTTTCACAATGAACTAATTCCCCCAGTCTTCTCTTAACTCCAGGAAGTTACTGTTGCAATCATCCCTCATCATAGATGCCTATGGGTGGGGAAGGGAAGAAGAGGAGGAATTCAGTATCATGAAACACGAAGATTTTCCCCTAGGTCACCGCTTGTGTGTTTTAACTCAGAAAGGTGCAAACCCCACACAATTCTACAAGAGACTAGGGTAGATAAATACAAGCAGCTTTGTCTATGACAAATGTGTCTTCTAAACATCGCTGTTTCTCCACTACACACTGTGGCACCTGAAGGATTTTAACTAGTCAATCACATTTTTCCAGGCTTGGCAAAGCTTTAGAATGCACGTGCATTGGCAGTAGCACCTGTCTATCAGCAGGATCAAACCCAGCCAGAAATCAACTTACCAAGCAAGTCAACTCCAGCATATTTAGCTGAGAGCAGGCCTTAGAGACTGGACTGCCTACTAGATGAGATGCGTAAAAACTGCTATTACCCATTTTTTGGGTAAAGAGCTGTCTACCATGACTGCTTCATGCACTAGACAAATTTTCTATCTCTGAGAAGGAGCTTAGCACTCCTGCTTCGTTTCTGTGCACAGTTTTCGCATGGAGGCACCATGTGTTTAAAGTAAAGGGTGTATTAACAGTTTCCTATGTAATGTACTTATCTGTCCCACCAAAGAGGACAAACTCGGTGAAACTTACTGAACGCGATACTGAAATGGCACGCTCTGAGAAACTGAGGTGCAGCTGCTAGGACCAGACATATCAATATCAGGCTATATTACACGGGTGGTTCCTTTGGTCAGGAAATTACTATCAGGCTATATTACACGGATGGTAAAGTCCCTTTGTTCAGGAAAAGAAAGAAAAAACCACCTCTGGTTTTCCATCCATTAATTCCACCTTTTGATCCCAAGCCATTTTCCTGCCACTACGGAAAGTCCACAATTCCTACCTTTATTCCTAGGAATGTACAAGCTTAAAAGAGATGATATTTAGTTATATTTTCATGTCTGGAGTGTCAGAGCTTTGCCACAGGCTGTGAAGGACAAAACAAATGGGTTCCCACTGAAAAGGGTACAACATGCAATTTCCAGCAATCCAGGAAAAGCCTGTGAAAAGCAGCTAAGCATTAGTAATATTTTAACCACACCAGTAGGGTTTTTCAGGAATTTCAGCATACAAGCCTATGTTTGGACACATCAACGCTATGTTTGGATACAACAATCCACTACAGTATTATTACCGTACCTGCTTTGACCTCTTCACCACCTTCAGCGGGTTTGCTTTTGGGAGGAGTTTCTCGGGAAGAAGAATTTACGGAGCGACGGATCGGCATTGTTTCGTCTTCAACTTTCTACAAAAAGTATTTGTAAATCAGTACAGGTACTGGAAAGAATCAGAAAGTTTTTGAAATGGGATTAAAGCAAATCAAAGCAGCATATGTAGAAATATTCTAGTTACATTTGTATTTTTCAGAATTTTAAAAGGACAGTAATACTCAACCCAGCATCTTTGAAGCATACCAGGAGAGGATAGTTTCACATTTTACAGTTACAAAAGAAAATTTCTTTTCAATTCCAAATTAAATGAGATGAACATTTGAGGATTTTGACAACTACAACATCTCAGGGAAAGCAGGGAAGGGGAAGGAGAGTGCCTATGGGGTTTATCAGACTCCCAATCAAGTTTCCTACAATCAGGGGAGAAAGAGTACGAAGAAACCTTCAGCAGGACTGGAAGTCAATCACTGATCCAAGGGCAAGCTTGGAGAATGGGCCAGCCCCTACCTCACTTAACTTGTCCGTGTGGATCAGCTGAGCTCCCGTTAAGAGTGGAAGCGCCTTATGATGCACGGGTTCAGCTTCAGACAGATCAGTCGCCATTTAAAATAATTTCTAGCCCCAAGTGCACGTAACACTGTGGAGCCCCAGGTTTTAACCCCAAGGACTTTTTCCTAATGGTTTTCACAGTGCAGTGAGGAGTCAACCTAAAGTACAGAAAAGATGTGGTGTGAAAATTAACAAAACAGAAACATCTACGTCCATGTATCTAACAAACTAAAGATTAAAAAGAAAAGAATAAATGACTTACAGCTTATGGCTAACGTAACTGACAATCAACACCTGCATTCAACAAAGATGCTAAAACATGTATGCAAACTTGAGTGCTATGGAGGTAGCAGAAATGGCAAAGGTGTAAGCCAGACCTGCAGCCTGCTCCATTAATACAGATCTGAAAGAATAAAGATGCTATTTAAATTATCAGGAAGCATTAACATAAAGCAGACATTGCACTGTGCATAAAGCAAAGCGTTGAGGTAACTAGTAAGCCATTCACTTTGGGAAAAAGCAGGCACTGACACACTGATCCAGCTTCTATTAGCCTAAGGAATTAAACCATTTAATCTGTTAGGCAGAAAATACATACACCAGAGACCTGAACCATGCCCCTCCCAAATTAAACCCCATGCAATTTAAAGGAATGAATGAATCCTTGAACAAGAAAATAACCGTCAAAACAGCAGTCACCATACCTTCTACAAAAAAGTTAAAGCTTTACAAAACTCTCCTCCAAACACATGCATAGTCATGGGTACCGAACGGGTTAAGCTCATCAAGTCTCACCCCTTGCTACCATTTCACTTTGACAGCCTTTCTTACCTGTTGCCCATCCACCTGCATCAGCCTCTCCCCTAAGGAGAGGTGCTCCACCATTTCCGTCACAAAACTGAGAGTTTACTTTCTCACTCGCTTCCTCGTCTCACCATCCCCTTTAAAAAACCTCAAAAGCAAAACCTCACTTCTAACAAACCAGGGCTGCACCTGCTTTCCCCTGTTCCAGCCAAAGATCAAGCTGCAGACTGCCCTCTTCCCTTCCTTACAGAGAAACAGCCAAATGCTCCTGATTGCTTCTTCTGAATGTTTTCTTTTGCTCGGATGAGAAGGCAGACACATACCACAAGTTTTCACTATTAATAGGTTATTTCCCCGGCCCGAGAGACTTCCTCTTGAATGGAAAGCTAACATCGCTCCTGACATTGCTTTCAAGACGACTTTCACCAGTTTCAGCACTTTGTACGGCATTCTCCAATGCACGGGCGAGTGCTCCCTGCCACACCAATACCACCTGAATTACTCAGTGTTCTTGCCCAAAACCACGGTCCTCTTACTGCTCAACAGTGGGGACTCCCCATCGACCGGAGGGATTCTCTCTACCTCAGTTATTTTCCCAGGCAAACCAAAACCCAGCTCGTCTGCACAGAGCTTAGAGGGCCGACCAAAGTGCTATCTAGGCAGTTTCCATCCAGAAACCAGTGGCAGCGAAAGAAGAGCTGAGGGCGACAGGCATTAAGAGCCCATGGGTTTGCAAGGACTGACAATGAGGTAACAGCAGCAAATCTCCTTCCCAAATAACAAACCGATAAATTAATACAACTAAACCCGCTGCGTCACGTCGGCTGCACACACCTAGGGCAGGACGGGCCGGCGGGAGGACGAGACGCATCGCGGGGCCGAGCCAGCAGCACTTCCACGGGAGGCACTCATCTAGCTGGCCATCTGCAAAACGCGGGGCCTCCGGCAGCGAAAGGCAGTCTATCCCCTTCCGCAGCATCTACGACTCCTCTGCCACCGAACGGTCTTTTCGGAAGGTGACAATAAACTAGTCCTGTCTCAGCACCACCAGTAAAGGCAAACGAGTGTAACGGCGCTGGGGGTTTTCTTCTGAGACAAAACAGAGAACAATCAAAACATACTACATTCCAAAGACATAATAAATGAGATGAATGAAGCTTTCTGATAAAATTTCAGGATGGGAAAAAACTAACAACCAATTTGAACACACAAACTACGGCCCAACACTTTTTTTTTTGGCCTGTTTTATGGGACCTTCCTTTCTCATGGGTGGAAAGTGAGAAGAAAAGTGAAACATTCCAGCAGGCTGCAGGTCAGTATCAATTGTTTTTTTTTTTTTTTTTCCTAGCAAGTATAACCTGAAGCCCTCTAAAAAAATGCCAGCATTTTGAACCGAGTCCCAAATCAGCCAGTTACAGATCCATACTCAGAGAAATCAGTCGGAGGCTACAGAAGATACTCTCCCGGGGATTACTGGCGCACACACATAAGCATGCACTGTGACTGACCTGGTCGAGGGTTTTCCTTTTTTTATTTTTAAACTGGTAACCTGCATGTCACACACATGAAAATACAGGACTCACAACTTTGTCGTCAAATTCTCCAAGTTCCAAAAAAAAAACAAAAACAAAAAAAAACACCAAAACTTTGCTTAGATCACAGTACAAACCGAGTCTTCCTGCTCTCAAGAGCAAAACTTAACGCAGCGCAATCCATAGCTTCGGTGCCTACAGTGCACCTGACTATGCCACCACCCAGCAGAAATTCAGTGTCCCCCAGACAGAAGCTTGTTGATTCCCTCTGCACTTTCATGCATGGATCGTGTCCTGCTCAGAAGGCCAACTGAATCAAAGGGGCAGGAGGGTAACCTCCCATTGACTTCAAAGCACCGATATTCTCAAGGGGAAAAGTCCGGAGCATCCACGGTCTTCTGTGAAAGCATCACGGCTCAGGAACCGCAATTGCTTAGCCAACTTCTTTCCACAGAGGGAGCAAAATGAAAAATGATTTCTGAAGTGGAGAGGAAAAAAAAAAAAGAAAGGAAAAGTAGTTTTCTGGACTGTGTGTGAAATGCCAACCACGAACAGGAATGAATTTAGTTTCTCAAAAAGCTAAAGCAAAAGACTAGAAGGTTTTGCACCAGCAATGCACAAAAAAGCCAGTTCCTCTCCTTCCCCTCTCTAAATAAAACAGCAGATGTGTTTAACAGGATCACCTGAGCCAACCGCTACGTGGATACCCTAACTTCATGCATGGGCTGCTACGACGTCTTTAAATGTGTCCCACAGCTATGACTGCCAGCATCGCTCTTAAGGATATGGAAAGTAGTAACTGTATTTTGTATTTACAGAAATGTCAAACAAACATTGTGCTTAGGAGGTGGGAAGAGGCCATCACTTGAGGACGCAGGTTTTGAAGGTGGTTGTTGGGTAGCTCTCACGTAAACTTAAATCTGGTCAACTGTCAGAAAAAAAAACCATGTCAGCAATGAAACGGGCATCAGGACACTAACCATCTAGAAAAGTTGCTCAAAAATACAGACAGTAACTCTTCGTGTAGCTACACACACTGACCTTCCCATGGGCTATTTGAACTGCTCCACAGATCAGGCCACAGGTTCCCATGCTACCATGGAGGAGTCATTTTGAAGCTGGTAACCCAGCTAGGAGCTGATAAGCAACAAAAAAACCTTGCTGGATTCCTAGATTAGCAGAAGCGTTCGATAGTGTTCAGTCTCCCAGCTCACGGAGAGACCACTAGTGGAAAATGCAGTCAAAGGTGCAAGTAGCTTTCCATGAACTACTATAAAAACGTACCTGTACTGATTTCCTCCTAATCTATCAGCAAAGCGTTAAGAGAAGGAAAAAAAACAACCAAACCAAACCAAACCAAAACAAAAAAAAACAACCACCACCACAAAACCAGAGGCTTCAGGCGAGACACACACATTCTGAACAGTATTTCCGAAGTGTGGAATCCCCTCACCAAAGTAACAGACACAGGAACTTCAAAAAAGTTAATTTGAGGCACAGTCCAGCTGACTGTTTGAATTTCTGCTGGCCATAAGATTTTCCAGCTTATCTCAGGCTTCAATCTCAAATACTTTGGGACAAAATCAGGTCTCGAGCGCGGCGAGCCAACCGTCGCACCAGCGGAAATACCAAGTCACAAGACTCCTGGTAGGGTACCCAGGCTGAGCGGTCTGAAAACAAATATGCCGTGGAGAAACGAGAAAGCATATCCAGTCCTGTGCTGCAACGGGTGTCCCCTTACTGCTACACAACGCGCGCGCCGGTGATTGACGTGCTCTTTGACACGACTTGGTTTACCCTGTGCAACGTGGGTCCGGAAACCAGGTCAAAAAGGGCTAGAAAAAAGTTCTTGCAGGTTTGAAGCTGGACTGTCAAGGGATACAAAACTGCCAACCTTGCAGCACGTGCAAGAATGACTGCTTGTTATCAGAAAAGCTTAAAAAGCAATGTAACTGGATTTCAAACCCAGGCTATTGATTATCATGCAATTATCTACTAGTTTCTAATGCTGTCTTGAACATCGGAGTATTTAAATGTCTCAGAAGCTGCAGGAAAAAAAAAGCACGGGAAACGTTAGTATTTCTGCAAAGCAAAAATGAAAATCCAAATCAAACGTGCCGAAATGTTACCTTCTAAATAGTAAGTTGACCAACTTCTTCAAGATTTCTGGACCTCTGAAATCCTCAAAGCCCTTCCCTAAAAATCCAGCTCAGGTAGAAGACACCTTACCAAACCCCTCAATATCTACATCGCCACAGAATATATCATCCTGCAACATCTTTGATAGAAATTTGTTTTACAAAACGGATCTATTAAAAGTTCTCAGCTGATTGCCTCTCACAGCCTGCTTCACAGAGATGTTCCAGCATTTACTGATCTCTCTTTTGTTTTTGCAGTTCACTGAGCAGCCTGTTGTCTTGATTAAATCAGGCCGGTAGTATTAAGTCATTTAAAACAGCCTAAAAATGTGCAGAGAAATAAAATATCTTACTGAATACAGAATACAAGTTAGTCCCCACTTCCAACCCTTCTTTGGCAACCTGCTCGGAAATTCACTCCTGTTTCACATCTGGCTGAGCACTACTCCACAACTCGCGTTCCCATCACCGCCGCTGCCATCAAACCAGCTTTGTGCTAACCGTCCCGACCCGCAGCAGTTGTTGCTCCTTACGGCCACCACACCGTATCGATTTCCTGGGAGGTGTCCTACTTAAACACACTTTTCAATTAAGCTACAAGGACTGTATTTGCAACTCTCTTGTGGTTCAGTCTCCCTGAGATCTGTTAGAGGCTATCTGAGCCCCATGCTGCTAGAAGCATTATAAACCATCTTGTTTCAATTAAAGAAGAACAGTGGTCCAATACAAAGATCCAATAGCTCACCACTTGGCAGGCAAGAAATTCTTTGGCTTGACTAGTATTACAGCTTCTATTTTCATCGACTCCTTCCCTACGCAGTGTTAAGGAAGAGAACAACAAACCCCAAGCACATCAGGGTCTGGGGGAGCACACAGACAATCTTTTGCATTTCTAGTACCCAAGCACATGCGTTCCTACACACAGACACTGAAAGGCCAGAGAGGTTTTTTTTTTTTGTGCGTGTGTGTGTCTAAAGATACATTTTCACTTCAGGGTAGCATTGAATTTGGACCTCTGACTCCAAGCACTGCAAACAGAACCTGACTTACACCTTGCCTGTTCTGTTGAGTTTATACAGCAAAGCAAAGATTAAACGCTGCCCTTCTGCACGCACAGATGCTGCTTTCCCTGCAAAGAAGAGGCACGTTAAGGCAGTGAGATTGATGCTCTGCCTACCTACCAGGGACTGAGCTCAGCGCCTTGTCTCTGCTAGGATACAATACCAGCAACTCAAAGTCAGCTCAATCTCAACAAATGTTTATTAAAATACAAGTAAAGACCCATGCCTCACCTCTGCTATTCTTCACCATCAAGAATGCCAGCTCAATACAAAAAATACTATAGGTTTCAGATTCTTTCTCCATCAATCTTTGACCTGTGCGGAAGACAGGAACAGCAGATCACTTCCTCGGCCAGGATTATCTTCTCTTCCTATACCCAGGAGCAATTCTTCATGTCCAAACACATATCCACAGCCAAGTCCTACGCACCTTAAATTATGTCACCACCATACCTAGAAACTTTCAAAAACTTCAGCTAAAGGATTAATACAAAGCAGAATTTCTGCTTGCATAGCTGTCTAAAAATAACCTCCCCTCCGTGCTGATGCTCAGGATTGTGACAGCGACAACCTATGTGGGACAACAGTTTTCAAACAATTTTGGCTAGTGCAGTCCATGATCTGGATTCTCCATGTGCTGCTGCTGGGAGAGGCAGCTAAAGAACGAAGTAGCCTGCACCAGAGTACACAAGGTTGAGCTTGGTTCAGTTTATAATAGGTTTAGGTCACGAACTTAAACCTACTCCGACATGAAATCCACTGCTGAAAGTTTCATAGTCTTGGATGAAATATCTTAATTTCAGGATCCAACATAACGAATTTGGACAAACCACTGACACTCAAAGGAAAGCTTAGGCTGCTAACATTACTTACCAGGGCAAGAACCTTTTGTAGACAACACCCTCTGTGCTTGGATGGTTTAAATTTAACACCACCATATAAACCCTCATTCCAAACTATTACTTATTCAGCCATCACTTATTATTCTATAGTACGAACACTACATGTCACGAAAGCTATGAATTCCTGGTATTCTCTATAAAATCTACTCACATCTCATATTAGACGCCATCAATGTAAAACTTTTTTTTAATTCTCTCTCAAGGAAGTTAAAATGCTCAGAACACCCAGGGCCACTTGTAACAAGATGCTGACAAAAGAGACACGCATCAGTTTCCATTGAAACAGAAAATACAAGAGAGTATTTTGACATTCTGGAGACAAAATAATTCAAGCAGCTACTACCTGAGAGAAGTGCACGAAGCATTGAAAAGTTAGTAAATTAGGAGGTACGCTCAGTTAAAGGGGAGAAAGGGTGCAAAAGCCACTAGGTATTTTCAAAGTACGCAAAATTCTCCCCCCCACCAACACAAACGATGTTTATTTTTTTTCCCCTACCCACCTCTGGTTTCCAAGGGCTTCCCACTGTCCACCAATCTCTTTAAATCCCTCCTGAGGAAGGTAAGTGCTCTCCTGCACAGCTCACCAACACACCTCGGCTCTCGAACGGAAAAGGTGCTCACCAGCAACACCTCCCTCTCCTCTCATTCCCCCTGTGCACAGTTCCCACATACATGGAGCTTAATAGCGTGACATTGCTCATAAACAGCAGCACTTCTGAACCTTTCCCACTTCAGTATAATAGCTGCTTGCCAAAGACTGTTGGCCAACTATGCCTTAAAGATGCTAAAAATACTATTTATGGTAAAAACAAACAAACAACAAAAATCACATGCCTGAAAATCAGAGAGCGGCTATTACTCAAAAGGCCTGATAAGAACTGAAAAGTTACATGCTTGTTAACCCCAAAATAACTCAGTGGCCAAGTAAGACTCCTGAAAAGAGTAACCTCTGAAATACCAAAGACATGAGCAAACTGTCAGCTTGTGCTACACTTCAAAAAGGAGCGAACACACCCACAGCCTCACATTATTTAACTTTTCTTCTCCTCCAGCATAGGCTGAGCAGTCTCCTGTGATTCGCAGACACCTGTGACTATGAAAGCAGTTAGAGAACAGGCAGGGAGAATTTGTTCTGAGCAGCGTCCTCATTCTGGAGCTGTCCTCAGGCACTGGAAGCTGGCAGAGCCCCTTTGACCTGGCAAGAGCTACCCCAGTTTGTATCAGCTGACACTCTGGCACGCTGCTCCTCTCTCCTAAGCCTTTAGGTTTTAACCGAAAAGCACAGTCCAGAGTGGCAATAAGGATAATGAACCAAGAATGAGTGCACTCTGGAACAATCCCATTCCAGACTGTGGGATTTACAGCCTTCCATACGGAGAAGCACGTGCAATAAGGGGAAGGAGAAAACTGACATTCTTCAGCTCGGCTGCGACCACCCTGTCTCAGGTGGGCGCTCGGAGGTGCCCGGCAGCCTCACGCGTGGGCCCACGTCCACCTGCGGACGCACGGAGAGGGACGAGGCGCTTCCCTGTGGAAGGGGAAGCGCGGCCAAGCCTCGGCCACAAGCCGCTCTCCTCGAGCGCTGGCGCTTCTCCGGCCTATGACGAAGCGAGCTTGTGGAGGGAAGAGGGAGAAAATAAAACAAAAAAACAAAAAACCAACAGCGACGACGCGGGAAGCCTGCTGCTGGAGGCAGGGCGCTTCCTAAGTTTAGCAATAGAGGTTATTTATTGCCGAGCGCTCCCCGCGGCCCGTGCCGCCGCTGACCTTCCCCCCGCGCCGATGCGCGGCGGGTGGCAGCGGGGCGGAAGGGGCGGCTTCGGCTCCGCTCGGGCCGCGCGCCTCCTTTGTGAGGGAGACGAGGAACCGGGGCCCGCACCCCGCCGGGCCCGCTGCCCTCCCCCGGCCGGGCTCGGCCTCCGGGGCCTGGATGGAAAGCAAGGGCCCGGG
>VXAL01000822.1:18340-186027 GCA_013399475.1 Chauna torquata | reverse complement strand
CTGCGCGAGCCTTGGCCCCGCCCTCCCGTCACCGCTCTGAGGCGTTTCCCGCCAGAGCCCCCTGAGGGCGCTGAGGGGCGAGAGCCGCGCCCCGCCGCCTGACAGAACCGTGCGGACTCGGGTAATCTCGTTCCCTCAGCGGCGCCCCATTACAACAGCGCTCCTTGCCCGGCCTTCATCCCCCTGTCCCTGTCTGCGATTCCTCCAGTGCCTGCCTTTGCCTTGCCTCCGCCTCTTTTTTTTTCTTTTTTTTTTTTTCCCTGCTGCTCTCGTCAGTGAGTGTAATTCACACTGGCAAGCTGCGTTTTCAAAAATAACTCAGCTGAATACTGCTGCTATGCTTAACAAGTAGGGACTGTTGCCCTTACTTGAAATTGCGGTTAAAAGGTATTTCCAGGCAAGGGAAGCCTGCCTCGGTCACACTGGCTCCATCGTGGAGATCTTCTGGATGCAAGCTGGAAAATTTCTGTCAAAACATGCTAACAAGTTCTTACTTGTGGGAAGGATCCCTTTCCTGGTGTTCCTTCGGGTTGCTGTGTTTCCTGCTGCTGCCTGGGAAGCTGTTGGGTGGCAACTGCTTTACCTGCGGTTTGGCTGCCTGAGGTGAGGATTATTGTTGCAGGGCAGTGCAGATGTATGACCCACACCGGTATTTTCACCATCGTGGTAATTTCGGGTTCATACACAGTAAGCTGAGGTGACAAGCAGACACTCACTCTTTCTGTGTACCTCTTGCAATATTTTCGCTCCAATTTTTCTTTTTCTTTTCTTTTTTTTTTTTTGCCTAGGCTTATTTTGTTGTTTTCCCCCACATTCCTCTGCTTTCCCTTCACCTGAGTTCAAGGTATAACTCCTCAGTTCCCTACCTACTCCTGTTCTCTTTTGGCTGCAAGTACGCTTTCTACAAACTATCTCCAGATCTCTGCACACAGCTGACAGACTGAAACATCTTTAATCCCACGGGAATTATTATAGTCCATGTTGGGTATCGTTCCCAAATGCCACAAAGCTTTTCATCTGTAGTCTCTTGCCCAGGCAGTTTCTCAGCTTTTTTTTTCTGCACGTAATCCTGCTAGTGTCCTGCAAACTTCTTTCTGTCCATTGGTGCTTCTGTGATGTGGGGAAGGCACTAATGTATTTATTCGGGCACCGTGGCACCCTTCAGCCCTCCTACAGATGGGGAGCCCCTCTCTGAACGCTTTTAAGAGGCACTGTTCTGAGAACTGCAGTAGTGTCTTGTTTTCACACTGCAATGAATAGTGCGGTGACTATTTCTGTTCTAAGCTTTTCCTAACTTTTTTTTCCCCCTTAAGTGGCTGCTTTAACAGTGTACTACTACACCTGAGAGCATCTCCTGGGAAAGCCAAGCTGTTGTGACTGAGGCCTGGCCCTGCTAAGTATCATCTCCACCCCAGATTATCTCAGTGATGCTTTGCTTTCTCCTTTGTCTCCTGCACTGAACAGCCCTGGAAGCGCCTTAGCCAGATGGCTCTACTTTGCTAAACATTCCTTCGTTTCTTGCGAGTGCGAAATAATGACTGTGCAGCTGCAGAAAAATGTGTTCTTTGGCCTTTCCCCCCTAGCGGTGCCTCTCTGGCAGGAGGGAGGGGATTGGAAGGTGGAGGAGAGGAGAGCAAGAGGGAGCGTGCTCCTTTACTGCAGGCTTTTAAGACACGATGAAGGAAAAGGTGAAATCACCCCAGCTGCCCTCCCCTTGCTCACTGCAAGCCTTTGTGCAATACCCCAGCACCTGCGTTTGCTGAGCCACAGAGCTACACTGAGATGCAAGCAAAAGAAGAGAAAGGCTTTTGTTGTCTCCTGTATTTTTTTTTTTTATTATTATTCTCTAAATCCACCCCAGAGGGGAGCTGTGGGCCCTGTGCATTCCTTACAGCCACATGCCTGCCTGACCCCAGCGGGCTGGGAGGCCTCCTGCGAAAAATATCGTGCCTGGGCAAGGCAGCTGCATCCCGCAGAGGGAGCACGGCACTGCTGAATCTCCTCTCCACTCCACCCCGTGTTTTGGGTGGGCTCGTGTCATTTGTGCCCCCCTCCCTGCTCACCTAGTGCATGATACTGGCAGAAGTGAAGCTGTGGGAACTGGTGACCTTGCACGCTTCAGTGAGGATGCACAGGACGAAGGGAACAGCGCAAGACAGGGAAATTGCCATCAAACTGTGATTGTATACAGCACTATCATCATAAAATACTTTTAATAAATATTAAGTGCTTTTGGTACCTTCCCTGCCCTCCCAGGTGCCATGCAATGGTATGAACCCCAACTGGTTCTTGCATTTTTTGTCCTAAAATCCTTCAACAGCTTCCTGCAGCCCTAAAGCTTCTACAAATTTGCCTGGAGCTTTGGGTTTTGACTGTACAGTCCAGCTTGCTCTTTAAACCAGATCATTTAGACGTTGCTACTGTTCAGATGAGTATCCATAAAATTTGCATGTCAAGTGATTTACCATTTCCAGCCCATATCCTTCAGAGGCTTTCCAGAGCAAAGCCACATGTTCTTGTTCTACTAGAAACGTGAAACCTGTTGTACTTCTGTTTTCAATACATCTGGTCACAGAACCTCCATTCCAGGGGCTGCAAGCCACTCTGTTTACTTTCTTACCCTACATCAACTAATATTTTCCCTGTTTTGTCACAATTCTTAAAGTGAATTATTTTAATTAAATAAACACTGCCCCATGTTGTTTAACAGCTGCCTGCCGCATACAGTACAAAACACGAGATTATTATTACCTTTGTCATACTGTGCACCCTATACACTGAAATTAGCTTCTGCTGCTATGTTCATGATCCTGCTGGCTAAGTGAGCACAGTGTCTTTGTCACCAAATTCTCTTTTAATATAGTCCTGCAGCTTCAAACTTAGGCACTGATTATATTTACGCTTTGCCTCTGGTGTCCTCACTCCACTTTAGCAAATTTGTTTTTCCATTTTTACCTTGACTTTTGCATTTGTTTTGTAAAACCTTTCTAACTTTTTGGCCTACGGTCAGTCTGGCTCGGGGACAATTTGAGTGTTTTTCCATTTCGTTCTGCATCTAATTGCAAGCAGGCTGGGGAACTCCTTCCCATTGCCTCCTTCTTTCAGCCCTAAAGCTTCACGTTCTGCTGCTACCACTTTAGCTTCTTGTGCTTTGAAAAACAAATCGAAGATTCCCCAAGAAGCCTCAATCAAATTTAAATTGGGTAGCATGTGTCTACTGATTTTTCCCTTTAGACCTGTTTCTCTCTGAACATATATCTGAGGGAGGTAAATTCAGTTTGATGTAACCTTGAGGCCAAGGTAAGCTGTAACAGACCCAGCTTGCCGGTGCTGGTAGCCTGACCGCGCTATTGGGTGGGGGTCTGGTAAGCGTATGGCCACAGTTGCTAATTTTGCAGTTAAACCCATGAGGAACCCCAGAAATCCACGGAGCGCTTGAGCACAACCCTTGCTCTTCCACCTTGAAGTTTCTGCTCAGCAAGTAGCATGCCTGGCTGTGAAGGGACCGTCTGGCTGAGGTTTTCACCTTGACACAGCTAACAGGGGATTTGCACAGGGAATGGTGCTGAGTATAACTATCCCATAACCATCATAGACTCGAAGCATTTAATTAACGTGGGTCTCACATCCATACATGAGAGACCATCGAGGGCGAATGAAGCCCTTCTGCGGCACACACAAGTACTAAGTGATGAAGGACTTGTCTGTCTGCTTTGCGAAATGGCGTCACCGTTCCCGCAGTCCCTGGGACAGCACACGCAATTCTTGTCTTTACGCTTGAGCTGCTTTTTACTTCTGGATTTTTTCCAGTTGAAAAATGGACTTTTAGAAAAGATGATGTGATATTCTTTAACAACAATTTTCCGCTTTGTTGCTGGTTCAGGGTTTGCTTGGCTACTTCACCAAACATGTATCTGTAATGATTGCCAGAACAGCTTACAATTCTCTTCTAATTCATACTTAACTCTTTTCAGCAGCAGAGTTGTACTGTCAGCCCCATGCTCCCTCTTACTCTGTGCAAAAGTCACTCAATTTCTGGTTTCAAAAAAATGCATATTCCCTGACACTTTGTGGCCTTCCAGACACCACCTTTGATCTCTTTATTCGTTATCAGCTGCCTAATAATTTTTTCTCCATACTTTTCCAAAGGACTGTTCCACTTTCCACCGTCACCCTATACCACCTCCCAGCTGATCTCCATTGCTGCCTTTCTAACAGCTACCCATTAAGGCTCCCAGTTAACTTTTCAAACCATTTACCTTTTCCAAGTGGTATTCTGTTCATCTGTGCACTTTCAAACCTGCCCACCCATTTTAATATTAGTTCCTAGCAAATGAATAAAAATACGCTTAAATATACCAAAGTTTACTCTGTTCTGGAGCCAAGCTGGCCTTTTACGTATGATAGAAATGTACCTGCCGCTGGAGCTGACAGAAATCTCGACCAGAAAGGAGGGGCCTTGCAGGAAAATGCTGAGGACAAAGTAGCCTCCATGGGTTCCTCCTTTCTAGAGATGCTCTAATCTGAAATAGATGCTTAGCACTAATGAGGCAGATACTGTTGTTACTGGGAAACCAGTGGCTGGAAGTTGTGATTTTTCCATAGCACTTCCGGCATTACAGTAGTGATTTATTTTACCCCCAGCTAGCAAGTGGAAACGATAGCTCCCCTAAGCTGAAGAGAGGTTGAAGTCTACCAGCTTTGCGTTTCACACTGGGGCAACACACTTCCCCAGAGCTGTGTGTCTCCATGGTTAATATCTGGCAGCGGGAATGCTAGTGTTTTGTTAAATCCCTTTGCTCTCTGAACCAAACATTGTTTCAGACTAAAATTGGTTCACAGCAGGCTGCAGCACAGAGCAGGCAGCGGCTGTTCCCCTCACCCAGGCAGGTAATAACTTACTGTCAGGAACACCTCCTGGCTGGGATACTTTTGCAGCCACAAAAGCTCTTTTCTGGCTGCCACGGGCTCACTGTATGGCCCTGCAATCAGCAGCATGCCCAGCACATCAGCAGCCTGGCTGGACTCTGGCCTCCACGCTGGTCCTACAGCCATAACAAAGCAATGCCATTGCTGGGAAGACAGAGAACCCTTGGGTTGAGCAGGAATTCAAAGCATTTTTGGCGACGGCTCTTGCTTGAGGCGTACGGTCAGCTCTGGTGCTGGCTCACTTGTCTCTCCATGGGAAATCCTGTCAACTGGCTTTTCTTTGAGATTTGTCAGCCACAGCCTGGGCTCCTGCTCAAAACAACTACCTTGTGATGGTGGAGGAAGCCAGAGGAGTCAAATGCGTTCAACTTTCCTTGGAGGATGGGTAAAACACTCGAGTCCTCTGTTTTGCAGAGAAGGTGTGTGAAATTCCTTGCATCTGATGATCACATTGTATGAAAAAACACATCTATCAGCTGATCCTAAGGCAGGCATTGATGCTGTAAGAAACCAGTGGGGAGGAAGCAGCTGGGATGGGTTCTACTGGCCCACTGCTATGTTTTGCTTTTGTGACAGATCACTGGTATTATTTCTGCCCTGAACACCCAAGGCAGGGCTGTGCAGCAGCAGAACAGAGCTGTGGGCTGTGCCCATCACCATAAATTAATGTAGCAGCGGTACTGCAGCCCTGCAGAGCACTGAGTGCTCCCTTCTCAGGCCGCCTTGTTTTGATGAAGTACACAGGTTCCCAGCACAACTCGGTCACACACAAACAAACAGGAGGTGGCCAGGTGACCAGCAGATCATTCGCTTAAGACCATCTTTAAAAGCACAGAGCATTTGCACCTGCCATTATTTCAGAATAGGTTGTTCTGAAAAACTGAAATGACCCATTTTCCTCCACAGGTGAGACCTTAAAGTACCAGCTGAGATGATCTTTTCAGCTCTTCTCTGCAATGCTGTAGTAAAACACTTCTAGCAGTGCTCTCCTCCATGCCCGTTAATGGTCTGCACCCTGGGAGCTTAGTAGAACTCTGCTTTTTGACCACATCTATTAACCCTCACAGGTGGCTGGTACAAGACAACCAAGCATGCAAAAGCAAGGCTTTACTGTTTTCTCCGCTCCCTCTAATACAAAGATTTCCTAACTTCCTCAAAGCATCGATCGCCTTCCCCAGGACCTCTCTCTCCTTTCCAGTTTGCAGTCACAGCACAAACATCCCTGCAGCTGGGACAGCAATTGCACAGTTGGACAAATTCCCCTTTGGAAAGTACTGAATGGAGCAGGAGCTGGTTTTGTTTCTGTTGCCATTTCAGTGCAATTTAGCAGCTGGAAATAAGGAAAAGAAACCAGTGCCACATGACCAAAGCTTTCCACAGATCATCGTCAGGGCATCCCTACAGCAGCATTTAAATAAGCAGGAGTTATTACAGCAAACCACAGTTCCATGACCGTTACCATAGGCGGCAAGCAGAGCCCCATGGAAAATACAAGGGCAGAAAACTTCTAGTTAAGTTTCCTCAGGTATTTGCAGGGATTTAGTCACGCTGCTGGAAGCTAAGTGGTAATCAATCTCTCGCTTGCTGCGGTTGCTTGTCCATCACCGTGGTTTTCCTGCAATGGGGCAATTGAGGATTTTCTATCCACAGAGCTGGGGTGATGAGCAGCCAAGCAGGACCCTCTGGGCTGAAGCGTCCTCAGCCTCAGGCTCCATCCTACAGTTGCTGCAGCTTGCATGTGGCCCTCAGGCCACATCAGAGCACTGCTCAGGGTTTCTGTCGGCGTGCAGCCTCTCACACAAGCCTCTGGGTTAGCACCTTATTAAAAGAAAGTGGCATGTGAAGAGCTCGCGCTTCTGCTGATGCCATTTGGCTGGAGATGCCGCTCAGTTGGCCTGGGATCAGGTAGCAGCAGAGGGCCAACCTCTTCCAAAGAGCAGGAAGGCCAAGCTCTCCCTGCCAGACCAACGGCATAAAGCGGGAGCTCAGAGTGCTTGCGAACATCTGCCCCCTGCTTCATCCCCACGGGCATGGCAGCCCTGATCGGACTCCTACATCGGCACATCTACCCGTGGCCAGCAGCCATTACCCAAGGGGAGTTGGCTGCCTCGAGGCTGCTCTGCAGCTATAACCATTTCCCTGGCGTGGTCTTTAGGGAAGCTAGTCTAGAGGTGTTGGATGTAAGGGCACGAGAGGGTTCTGGGGGTGTGTGTCTGATGTTGAGCTTACTGCCTGCAAAGCTGAACCCTCTGTGTCTGTGAAACAAATCAAACCAGCACCAGGGGCATGGCTGTAATGACTTTTCTGATCTGCAGTGAACTTTTCTGACAAGCTAACCAGCTTCAGGTCCCTTCACCTGTAGAAAAAGACTCATGTTGGAACTAAATGTAGCAGGAACAATCACAGCCACCCTTTTGGCAACAAGATGCCAACTTCTGCAACTGGCTTTTAAGTGTTTTCAGGACGCTCAGCAAGTTAATATAACATTTTAAGATGCTCTGTTTTGCCTTTCTCAGAAAAAAATGGTCTATAGGGTTGGAACCAAAAGCTCTGGGTGGCAGGAATGCAGCAAAGACCTATGTAAGTTACTACTAGCCTAAACCTGCCTTGTGTATGCTAGAAACCATCTCTGCAGCTGAATCCCTTCTCTTCCATGTGGCCTCTTTGGCTACCAGCTCCTGCATCAGGGAGTGCTTGTCCCAGGCAAAAGTCACAACCACGTCCCTCTGCAACCACCCCTAGTACCTGGACTGTGGCTGTCCGTGCCAATTCTCACTTGCAGAGTAACCGTAACATCCCTGTCATGAGTTTTTGGGTGCTACTGCCTGGGTCAGAAATGGAAAGCACCCAGATGCGCCCGTGGGTAGCAGCGTGCCACAACCCAGGTGGCTCAGGAGCATCCCGTGCTCCTTGGCTCCAAGGCAAAAACCTTGAATAGCTCTGACAGTTTGAATGGCAAACAAGGGGAGTCCTGCACGTCCTCCGCATGGTAGGGGGAGATGGACAACTGAGCCAAATGCTCCGCAGTGCCCTTCAGCGCAGGCAGGGCACAGCTGAAATGTGGCCAGATTTGGCACTTTTACAGGGAAAAAGCTAAAGGCAGAGCTGTACACCAAGGTCTGCTTCTGGACCTGAGGCTTCTTTGAGAAAAAAAGGCTAAAAACTGAACGTGTTAACAGGAGCAGTCAGAGTGCAATGTCTGATATTTGTGTATTCCCTGACCTCATTCACAGAAATGGCTGATCCACTTCTGAAAACACTTTCCTAGAAAGAAACCAGCCTTAGGCACGCACCTGGCCTGGAAATTTTCTGTTTGACTGCTTCAGGTTCAGAGACATTTTCAGTAATAAAGACGAACAGGGACGTAAGCGATGCATCTGCTCCTCCTCGCCTGTGCCTTTGATGTCGTGCACAGCCCCAGCACAAGAAGGGCTCCCAGCAGTGGAAATGCCTTCTAATGCAGCTCTTTCCTGCTGAGCTGCATTAACTCCCTGCCGCGCTCATGGGCCTGCCCAAAAGATGTTTAAATGCCTTACAGGACCAAGACCGAGGGGTGGTGGTGGGGGACACAAACATTTAGTATTCTTAGGGGAAATTTGCTGTCTTCCCTGCTTAGGCTTTGCTGTAACACTAGATAGGAGTAACCACAGCTCTCCTCTCCTCCTTTTTTGTACGAATGAGGCTTCTGCAAATCACATTTCCATGGGAACCTCTAACAATTAATTACCCCCTTTTCTGTTTCATGTATCTCTTACAGTTTTTGTCTTTTAACACCCTACAGGAGGGGACATGTTGCAAAGATCTCCGTGGACCACAGGTCGCATCCTGAACAGCCACAATGGCCTGCAAACCCATGCTGATTTAGAAGGCGACTGAAAAGCAGCCACAGCGTGGTACAGATGCAGGTAAGCAATCAGCACACAGCAAACAGTGCAAGAGGAGCACTGGAAGCAATTCTAGTCCAAAACTGGTACCAGATGTGCTCCTGATGGTGACGTGTGTGAAGCTCAACCTCAAGGCAACGCACCCACAGCTGGAGGCCTAAAGGTCTAGTGCATAAACTGCTCACAGCGCTCCACATGCAGCTTAATTCATCTAGCTTAAGTAAATGTAAAACTTGCCATGTTACAAACCCACCTTTTCAGAGCTCTTATTCTGAAAACATTCTTAAAACCTCTGAAAACTCCCTTCCTGGCATTTGCAGTACACTAATAGGGCAAGTTCCCACTCCTTAAGAACATTTAACATTAAAGGCTCAAACATGGAGGGGAGAGACTGTCTTCTCTCCTCTACCCATATGCTCACCGTTCCCACTCCCTCCAGCCAGCAGTTTTCCAGTTCCTTCACTCTGAAGATTCAAGCTTTCCAAATGTTCCTGCTCTGGCACACTTTGATTCATTTGCCTGTCCAAACGCTCTAGCAATTTCTACCTTTCTGATTCAAAGCAATCGACATATAAATCACAGTCCTTGCATGGAGTGGCTCCAGTGTGAGACATTCCCAGCAGGGTCTGACACTGCCCATCCTCCAAGAGGAAATTCATCAGGTGCAAGCACTGCACAACTTAGCAAATATTTGGTCTAATTTACATACAAACTCACATCCATTTCATTCACTATTTAACTGCTGCAAGCCATCACATACCCACTCTTGTTCTGGCTTAAAAAATTTACTTTTGCAAGAAGAGCACCCCCACAACCCACATGACCTTAAAAAAAAAACCACACACACCTTAAGACCCGCTGGAAGGGGTTTTCCATGTGGATGAGCCTTTCGGAGATCTTCAGCACACTGTCACCAACCTGGTAAGCCTGACTGTGAGGCTGGGAGGGCTGGGGGGTGGGAAGGGAAGCAGCTGTGGATGAGGAATTGCTGGATGTCATACAAGCAGATACATACATACACATATATTAAGGGTAAGTTTTTTTTCTTAACAAAACATCAGAGAAAAGTGTTTTATTGTTACTAAAAAAAAAAAAAAAAAACCAAAAAAAAACAAACAATGCTTTAGTGTTTTAGGCCATGGACTCTCTAGCTCAGATTCATGGCGTGGAACACATGTTAACAGGGAAAGCGTCTCATGGACATCTCCCCCTCCAGCCACAAACAGGCACCCTCCTCCCTTCCCCTTGGTGATCAAATAACATCCTTATGCAAGTACAGCAATTGTTTACATGTAAAAGTAAGATTAGGAAAGTATTTAATGTATTTGTAGCCTTTTTTTCTTGTTTTTCTTTTTTCTTTTTTTCTTTTTTCTTTTTTTTTTTTTTAAAAAAAGTGATTTAGCAGCTGGAAAGAAAAAGACAGCATCATGTGAGCAGCTAGTGCTGCACAGACCACCAGCAAATGCTCCACAGGTTACTCGTGGTCCACGGACCACAGTTCACAAACTACATTTTAGGGCTTCACAAACTTTGCAGACTGAATGATGGTAGATGCTTCTTCACAGTGAGAGCCAGCAGGTCATCTTTGGTTGTTGAAGAGAGACGCACAAGAGACTTAATGTACTCAGCAGCAGCTCAGTTTGGAGGACTGTGTGGCATCAGGGCACGGCTGAGGTCCCTTTGGGCACGGAGACAACATGCGCTCCGACCGCACTGCAAAGTGACCACTTAATCTGTGCCCTGTACTCAGGCTTCAGACACCATTACAGGCTGGGCAGAGCCGGGAAGAGCACCACCGCTCACTGCGCTTGTTCCACCTCTGACTCTTGTAGGTCGCTTTCGTTTTCACCCCTATGGGTTTTTGGGTTCCTTAAGCACAGCAAGGCAACCAGCAGATGCGAAGGGTGCTGGTGGAAGCTGGGCAGCAACGGATGCATAAGCCATGGAGAAGGGCTACTGGTTCTTTGCTCAAACGGCTGCAACCTCCGGAGTCACCGCAGTCACAAGTCCCCAGGACAACGCCACTGTTCCAAGTCACACGAGACACCGTGGTCACACGGCTGGAAAAACCAGGCTGGGATGAGGCACTGACCACCCCTGAGGTCGTCTCCCAGCCTTGCAGCAACATGTGGGAAGCCAAACGGACCTACGTGGTACAGCAGCCCAGCTAGCTGCTCATCGGCCATTAAGTTCTCTCTGCAGAAAAGGTCTCCCAAGCAGCAACCCCCTTTTTTTTTTTTTGTTAACTTTTTCTTTTTTCCTTTTTTTTTTTTTTTTAAACAATTGCTCTCACCCCTCTTTTTTGGTAGACACACATACATACACACACTATATGTACACAATTTGGAACCGAGGATCTACACAATGAAAAGGAAGCCAGCACCGCTCAGGGATGGTGCACACATTCAGCAGCTGTCAAAGGAGAAGTCGTTTTACTTTCTTTTAAACTTGCAATGTTTGTCTTTATTTTGTTCTTTATATTTTGAAAGTGAAAAGAAATAGTATTGAGTCAATTTCTTTTTTTCTTTTTTTTAAATATTTGTTCTATGTATTTACAAGCCTTAAAGTTGCTCTAAAGGTTCTGAAAGTATCACTAGTACTTTTTCCCCAGGGTAGCACTGTTTTGAATGAGTTATTTTCGGAGCACTCTGGTCCGCAGCGGTTTTCTCAAATGCATTTCCTTCCGTTCCAAGGTTATGTACGTTTTGATTACTATTTTCTTTTAAATTTCTGAAGCAAGCTGAGAGGCAGGCAGAAAAATCTGATGACAATTAAAAAAAAAATTGATCTCTTCCTCGTCTAGCTTACCCCAACCCCCTTGAAAAGTTTTGTCTATTTATCATGCTTTGAAACAAAATTGAGGTGCATATGAAGGGGAGGGAAATTTATTTCTCTGCTTTTGTTCTATTATACAATTTGTTTACAGAAACTGCAAATTTAAAAATTACACTGGCATTTGCAGTCCTTAAAATAATAAATTAAAAGTTTTAAACTTTTTTTTTGCTAAACAGATTTGTTTCGCTTTGTGTTTTTGTAAGTATGAGTCCTTGTTTAAAAAGAAAAGAAAAAAAGATTAAAACAGAAAATATTTTCTATAAATAATACATGTATTTTGGTTTAGTGCTCCCGCCCTCAGGTTTGAAGTTTACTTTTTTTCAAGTACCTTTTTTCCTCCATGATCACCTTTGTGTTTACCTATTTTTACCTCTCCCACTCGTGCATGTGTGGGGGAAGGGGGGGGTCTGCGCGAGAATTGGCCTTGCTGCACTGTGATTGGCGAAGACGTGAAACTTTTTAAAAAAATACTTAAATTGTTTCTTTTTTTTTTTTTTCTCTGTATTTTAAGTTTTAATTATCCTCTGACTCCTCTTCGGCCTCCCGTAGCCATGTGAAGAATGCTGTGACAGATTTTAGCGCTACTCCTTTCCCGTTCTGCTCTGCTGGGTCCTTGCTGCTTTCCCACTTGTAGAAGGCATCCTCCGATATTACCTCCTCATCATACAGGCAATCAAAAAACATCCGCAACAAATCTGCAAGAATGGAATAATGGGAGAAAACATCTGTTAGTACTGCGCAGTTTAAGTCAGCAGACAAAGACACAGTTACGGATAAGAGGATTAATGTGACCTTTAATGCAAGAGATGCAGACACAAGTAAAAGGAAGATCTGGCACTGAGTTACTGCTTCCTGGCTGGTTAGACACAGCTGAGAGGGAAAACAAGTCCCTCTGATGCTGTCGGATAACATATACTCCGCAGAAAAGGGAAAGTGGCAGTGAGAAAGTATTACCTAGGGACTGGGCAGCAAATCCTCAATGGCCCGTGCTCCTCTCCAGCACCTGATTTTATGTGGCTCACCAGCAAAGAGAACGAATAACTAGCACCTTAAAGCTAAGTATGATCAAGTTGGCTGGTTTTGTTCACTCTTTCATTTTGTGCTGCAGACTGCCTGGGTATCCTTTTTCTCTTGCAGTCCCCTGCCTCTTTTCCAACACCACTTTTCTACAATGTCTCTGGGACAAGACTCATCAGTTGTCCAACTCTTTTGGTGCAGCAAATAATGCAACTGCAATGCACAGTGCTCTCATGTGTCCAGGTATTGTAAACCTCAACAGATAACCTTCTACTATTTATTTTTTCTCTCTCTTTGCAGCACAGAGACTTGTTCCTCCTTCTGCATGGCTGCTTAAAGGAACAACCAAGAGAAGAGCCCACCTCCAGCCAAGCATTTGGGGAACTGCACTTCTCTAAAAAGCTGGAATCTGGACAAGCAGAAACCACCGTATGTCGTTTTCTCTCATCCACTATGTACAAAGGTAAAATTTTGTTTTTATTGTCAAGAAAAGCCCTCTTCCAGACTCTATTGCTAGACTTTAAGAGAAACAACTTTTCCTTAGGCTGTCAGGGTTCAAGACCCCAGTGCAGAGACAACACTTACTAGGAGGCTGATCAAGTTTTACTATTGATGCTTGTAGTGCATAAAGTGCTTGTAGTTCCTTCTCTGTGTCTGAGTCTAGGTACTTGAGTAAGATCGGCACTCTCTGTTTGATAACAGCAGTGTCCACACGGAAGCTAGAAGAGTCCGCTGAAGGGAAGAGAAGAAAATAGGGTCAGCTTTGGTAGACAGCTGCAGGGGTGAATCTTTTATCGCCTCTATTTATTCACATAGAAACTACAGATACAGGTTAGCATGGAGAGGAAAGAGGATGAGAAACAATAGGAAGAATTTCTGATCAATGGCTTTTTCTGGAAGTCTTGATTTTTACAGTTCCCCAAATTCAACCAGCATCTGCAGTGACCCTGTCCCTAACCAGCCTGCTGACACACAAAGAATTACAACTTCACTTTGCAGTGCAGATCATTCTGTTTCCACAGACAACTGGATGCCCAAAGCGTGTACAATGGCTAGAGCTAAAATTTCAGCTATATAGAAGGTTTTTAGAAAACTATATATTTTTTTCTAAGATGCTAAGGCAGAAACAGAATCATCAGCTGCACACGACATAGGAAATCAGGAATATATAAAAATCCATGTTAGAAGTCTGTCAGCAACACAGATAAATTAGCAGCTTTTTAAGTAGATTGTACAACACAATTAAGTGATTTTTTTGAAAACAAAAGAAAAAACCCTCAAATAGAGGCAAAGTCAAAAAGTAAAATAGAACAAGATGTTTCGGATACACCTCCAGCAGAGATTCATCAGGGAACCCTTAAACATTTGTCATAAAATCCTGTGTCATTTCACCATTAACACTAGGTGGCATCAGAAAGGTTCTGTTCTCTGAGAAGAAAGGAGCTGGGCTGCGTCTTTCCCCTCGCATCCTCCCAGTGACAAGACGAAGTTCAGACCATTTTCTCTGAGCATGGCTCTTACAGTTAGGAGCAGAGGCGGGTCCTTTACAAGCACAATCTTTTGCCTTGCCAGATGCCAACAGTAAAATTAAAGAAAACAATGTGAACTGACCAGATGTTTCTGGCTGCCGCACTTTATTCAAGCACCCCTGAGAGTCTGAGGCTCACGTCTGACTTGGGAATCCACCTCCTCCACTTCCAACTGACTGCAGTACATTCAGATAATCCATATAAACTGTCTTTCTAAAAACACAACTTGCTTTGGACATAAAACTATTAACAAGACAGAGACACAAGCTGGCTTCTGTTCTGCAACCCACGTTTCCAACTCTCATGTGGCAATCTACGATGGCAGAATGCCCACGCAAGCTTGCTGACACAGGAGTGGAAATGCTAATTACCTTAACGTCTAGCGCCTTTCCACCTTCACTAGAAAAATCAATGAACAATCTGGCATTACTCAGAGTTGTCTGAAACATCTGCTCATGCAAGGTCACTGGCACACGCCAGGCCTTGAGAACACCATAACCAGCAAAGCTCCCGGCTGCTGCAGGGGAAATGGACATCCTGCTCTTCAGCACTAGAACTCAATATACTTCAAAAATCTTACTGTAAAATAATAAACATCTTTATGGAGGGGGGAGAGTGATATAAACTGGAAAAATATAAAATAATTCTTAGCATGCTTGGTTTGTATGGCATTTACATTGCAAGTTACTCACCTATAATAGCTGCTTTACAAACTGCTGTCATTAAAGCTCTAAGGAATGTAGGTGAACTCATCTGGCTTTCATCTAGATTAGCCTGAAATCAAGAGTAAATGGACCAGTTAAAAACACGCTGGTGCGTAAGAGCAACCGTTTCCAAACTCCACTGCTGAATTTGGCAGGAAGTTCAAGTTCAGCAAAAGCTGCTGCAGTAGGAATCCAAGTCATCCCTGTGCAAAAATTCAAGCTTTCCCATTCACTTCTTGGAAGTAGCTCAGGTACATCAACATGCAGCAACAGTTCTCTTGCAATCAATACACCATTTAACTACTCCCACAACTAGTCATTTGTCTCAAGAAAAACTAAACCAACAACGTTTGGCTTTTACAGTGCCCTTACACATTTGCTAAGAGTTTTAGGCTTTTTCAACAAATTTTACAGAATGCTCCTTGGACAGAGATTTGTTTGCTCTGCAGAAGAAATTCACAGAATGGCTATGTAACTTGTCCAAGACTACGCAGAGAGCCTGTGGGTGTCCCCAGATTTTCAGTGCTTCCTTCATTCCACTCTCTACTTCTCTCACAGCCACAGAAAATGACATTTCTAACACATTCCTCCAGCAATACAAATAACTGAAAAGAAGCTGACCGAGATTTAGCTGTAAGCACAGATCTAAATGGATCAGGCTGAGTATCATTTCAGGCCCAAGATTTAAAATCTAGCTTAAAGGATGCAGCCAGAGATAGAGGGCAGTGCCTGGTCCAATGCACTGGAAAAGGTACGCGTACCCTCAACGACTGCCCAAAGGACATTTCTGCAGCACGGCAGGGCGTGCAGTTGGGCAGGGGGTAGTTCGCTCACAAGTTTGCTTACAATCACAAAAAACAATGAGACGCTTTTATCTTACTGTTTGAGAAGAAAGAGTGTAACAGCGTACTCAGTCTAAAAAGTACTCAAAGCCAGAAGCAGTATTTTCAGAGTCAAATAGTCTACAGTATATAAATAGGAAGTTACACAGTTAGATGTTACTATGGCTAAAATTCTTTCTTCCCAAAGATTACATTTTAATAACTGACTAATTATATATAAAGTTTAATTCTTTGGAAGTGTTGATTGCACAGACCTGATCACCTTAGTGTTCTATGCCTAGACAGGAGCAAAAAAGTCAACACCACATTTATATCTCAGTTCTGACTGTGTCTAGGTGTGCTGCTTCTTGTTACACCACAACTTTATCAGGCAAGTGTGGAGGCACTGTGGAAGTGCAATGAAATCCTGTAAAACAAAAGATGTGAGACAGCCCACCATGAAGATGATCTGTGTCTCAGCCGGAAGCATACAGGTGAGGACTGTCAATGCCTCTGACAGTTTCCCGCCTCAGTGGAACTAACACAGCAATAAGGAAGGGGCTCTGTGCCAGTTACTAGATTTTATAAGCTGTCTCCCAGCAGTTTTACCCCAAAATACCTCAGGCCTGCCACTGTATAAATGCAACAGGACCTGACAGACTGCAGAGATGCTCCTTTAGACGAGAAAATATTTACAAAAGCAGTTAATGAACTGTGTGCAGGGAGGGTGAAAATAGTCTTTGTACCTCTACCCAGTCAAAGATTTGTTCATCATTCGCCTTGTCCTCAACAATGAGTTTTTCTAGCTGCTTGTTCAGCTCTTCTGCAGAGAGTTCTTTCTCTGAAAGTGCTTCTGAGGAACTGGAACAGTCAGACTCCGTGAAGTCCAACTTCTGCAACACCAGAAGTGATGATGAAAATTAGTTAAATAAACTTTCCTATGCTGAGTTATGCCAAATTGAGGCAGCAAGCTACACTTCATTCTGTTTTCCATGTCTTTCAAATGCTAACTTATCATTACAACGATTTATATACTTTCTTCTGTTCCAAATACCATAAAGGATTTTACAAGTGTGGGAATTGCTTTATCCAGCAAAGACAATCAGGCATCCCACAACAACTCCAGCCCTGCGCAATATGAGTGTGCGCAAAATAAAGTGCACATTGCTCAACTAAAACTACAGGGAGCTGGATTGCAATTACCAGTCGGCATTAGCTCAAAAAGAATTGCAGCTAACATCCCAGTTCTTGCAAACTGCGACAGAGGATCTGCAGTCCTCCCACCAATTGTCAGGCCTTGGCAATCCATTTCATTTCCTGCAGCGCAATACTTCCTACGTGCTAAAACAGGGCAGTGGATCACCTGGGGCTGCAAAGGAAGACCTCCAGCTCCTTCCTGAGGAGCACAACAACCGGCAAGAGCTGCAAGGTGCCCTCCCATCAGTCTTGGCTCCTCTCGTTGTGAAATCCTCTGGGATCATAATGCAAGGTGGGACAAGTAATTAACTGCTATTATTTATTCTGACTCTTCCGCAGACTGTCCTTCAGCAGTCTGTCCTGCTTGCTACAAAACTCATTCTTGAGTTCATTTCCCCCCTTTTGGAGAAATACATCTACTAGAGGAAGCCAGCTGATGGGAGATGCGTGCCTGGGATCACAGAGGACAAGCCAGTCCTGCTGGCGCTTCAGAAAGGAGGTGCTGAAATCATCTAACCCGACTTCAGTGACGGAGACATTTCATCCCACGTCCCATACCAACTATATATAAGAATGTGATGGAACAGGATGAGTAAATGGGATGGAGGGCCAAAAGTCAGTGTGACAAAATCATTAAGCAGATGCTTGCTCTTAACTCACTTGTTCCATGAGAAAGGTATGTACATCCTCCCCTTCAGGTAAGTAGTCCTTCCAACTGAGGCCAGTCTCCCTCCATAAGGCTCCCACTTTCTTATGGCTCTAAAATACAAACAGTTTGGTCATTTGAAAGACTTCAGAGACAACCACGGGAGCTTACACAAGCTGGAATGGTGCAGCTGTGTCAGGAGAAACAAAGAACCGTTCAGCCACCAAACAAGATGCCTAGCAATAAAGTGAAAATGTCTGGAAATCCCGTGCAAGAGAAATCATATACACAATCCCGCCACAGGTACATGTATCTTGTAAAGTGGTCAAACGCCACGGTGATGGGTAATAAACAAGGCATAACGTGACAGATGGGGTTTGCAACAGCTTCAGCCAGAGGTTACCTATGAGAAGGGACACATCTGAATAATGCACGGTCTCCCACAGTCATGACAGAGCTGGCAGTTGGATGACTTAGACTCCTCTCCTGACTCTGCCATTAACTTCCTCCATAACTCGTTCTGCCCTGCCTTGACATTAAGGCACTGGCAAATTGGTCACGTAAATATTTTTTTTCTAAAAATAGCTGTTTTCTAGGCAGAGATCAAACCTCAAATTCGGGTACATAATACCAAGTGCACTGTTCACTTTTGAGGAATTTTGAGGATTTGCAAACCTTGAGGAAAAAATCCTTTGCAGCACATACACTACAACCTACATCATGCTGACCTTTTGGTATCCTAACATGGCATATATACAATTCTAACATGAATAAAAATACTAGTAACAACCAGCTCTCTTCACTCAAATGCTTTGCAAAAAACTTTTACCTCATAGCACCTGCACGAGCGAGATCGCTGCGTAGCTTAAGTTAAACGCTGATAAAAGCAGCTTGATTTTCCATTTACAAAGCAGATTACAATCTTAAGTTTACAATGCAGATTATTAAATGCTAATTGTGCGTAGTTCCTGCTACAGTTCATCAGGATCTGAATTAGATGACTGTTACTGCATTGAAACACCTAGCTTGAAATACCCAAGTCCAAGTATTGGACTGGACAAGACAGACTTATAAAGCTACAGCAGAAACAGAAACCCAAGCCTGTCTTTCAACCCCCAGAGCACAGCAGCTTTTCTCTCACAGAACTGGGGAGGGGGAAACAAACCAAGAAAACAACCAAACAAAAAAACCCACAACTGTCCAAACAAGCATAAGACCAAAATAAATAAAAAAAAGTCACTATTTGCACTGCTAGCCTGAAATGCTCCTAGAACTATCACCCTTATTTGAATGCATGCTTAAAAAACAACAAAAAGGCAAGTGAGGGATTTTACAGGGTTTAAAATAGACACTATCCAAAGTGCAGTATTGAGCTGGATTAAAAAAAAAGACAAAAATGGAGACAGAGTTATAGGGAAATCACCAAACTGTTTGGACACACAACTGTGAAATGTGTAAGAGAGCTCTAGAAGTTACAGGGTGAAAAGGTGTCACTACCCCTAGTGATGGGTGAGTCTTAAGAGTTGGCAGGTTTAGTTTGGATAAGCACCCAGAAGTCTGAGAGGCCATCTGGAGCTTATCCGAACTCTCAGAACCTCTCTGGTCTGCAAGAACAGCTCTCTCGCAAGATTTCCGGCACTTGCTGCTTCTGGTCAGCCCAGAAATACCTTGAGAATGTCCCTCTTGCAGTATTTCAGCACTCTAGCTTCTGGAAGAAGCCAGGTGCAAAGGTACCTGCAAAAGGGAAAAGTGATGAGAAAGAAAAGTTAAGTTTTGGAACCTCACAAGGCTTGGTTTGAAATTGCGGATGAAGAAGCAGGTTTCCTAGGTTATCTACACTGGCTGGCCCATCCCTAAATATCTTCATGTGGGAAACGTGAGCATGTAGGCTTCATGCATAAACATATACTTGCTGCATCCAGCTCGTATCTACGAACGGTACATCCCGACACTTACCATTTGTTTGCATAGAAGGTGCAAGATTTCAGCAAGCAAGACCCCGGCTCTTCCCACAGGAAGCAAAGGTTTGCTGAATTCTCTAGAATGAAAAAAAAACAGGTATTTTTGCTTATAATTTGAATTGTTAAATGACAGTTAAATGCTCATATAACAGCACTCCAAGTCTGGAATGCAAGGCATGGGGTAGCGATCAAACTGAGGCAGGAAAACAGCTTTAACTTCTGCCAGGGATAAAGGATTTGATCTAGCTACCACTGCTGATAAAACTGACTTCAGTGCTGCAGTGCATTTGCCACAACAGGGTTAATTACAAATACTTTTTTTCATTTTTAAGTGAGCTCAAATCCACTCAATTTTTGTAGGATGTCGCATTCGGGTAGCAGGACCCTACAGAATAAGAGCTTTTGGGAAAAAAAAGGCTCTTATTTTATTAATACACTACTTACAGGAAAAGGGAACCATTCAGCTGACTTCTAGTTATCCCCGAATGTATCACGACATGTACAAAATACAGGAACTCTGGTCCTGGAAGCAGTTTCCAGTCTTGCCGGCAAGGTTTTGTGCCCATGTTTAAGGCAATGCCCAGACAGTTGTTATTGCACTCCGAGACATAAAGATACCTGCGTGATACTTTGCTCTCTCAAAATCTAATTCTCAGAGCTTCAGTGTGCTTTCGAATGACACCGACTGTACAACATCAGGCTACTTTTTAGTTCAACTGAAACAAACAGGATTGAAGTATATTTATGGATAAAACTTTCACCCCTGAACGATGACTACAGAGCAGCAAGCTCCCTTCCCACCACAGTTCTCATTTTGGTGCAAATCAGAAGTCCCGAGTGGTATGCAGCAAGCCCTGTAGCAACTCATACGAGAAGCTGAGCCTTTATTATTATTTGTCTTTTGTCTACTGATGGGAACCATGCTGTGAAAATACTACGGCATAGTCAGGCAGACAGCTTGGGCTCGACCGACACTGAAAAAGAGCAGCACTGCTTACTGTATAAGTTCTCTCATAGAGATTCCTCCTTCTTTTAACATGGGGGTCACCAACTCAGCTAGGTACAACCAAATATGGGGTATATCTATGGCCATATCATCTGCCATCTCCAAGGTATCTGAAAACCTTCAGAGAAAGAAGAAAAACATCAAGCATTAAATACAACTCAAATTGAGACTTCTCCTGCAATGTAAATCTGCATTTTTAAAAATCCTTTGTTCAAAACAGAACAAATAACAAAGAATACTATTGACATTTTGTGCTTTCAAGTGATTCAAAACTGCCAGGAGTTAATTTCTCTATGCAGTAACAAGCAGGGTATGTGGAAAAGGCATTGCCTTCTGTAAAACCAGTAGCTAGAGACGACAGGAAAGCTTCATGTACAGTAATTCTTATATCCCAGGAACAAGTTGTTTGCTAACCAGTAAAACTTGTAAACATAAAAAGCATTTTTGTCTGTAAATATAAAAGATCTAATAAATGGAGCCTTCTTAAAAAATCCAAACACTTACAGAAAGGCGATTAGTAATAACAGAAGTCCAAATGTAAGGTAATCAGCAAAATGTTGATAAATAAGTAAAACAACATAAGAAAAAGTTCAATACACCAGAGGGTGGTTGGTTTCTTCCTCTACAAGCCATTTGCTCAAACCGGTCAAGAAAATGGACATCCAGAACAGAAAATGTGGCAGGCTGAATTACAAAACTGCTCCCCAACTCTGGACATGGTTTCCAGAATTGTTCAAAACTTTTCTTTCTGATAAAAGCCTTGTAGGTGGCTTCACTTCTCATGCCTGGTACAAGATGATCATTTTTCTGGCTCTCCTTCCAGTTTTGATCGTGGTTCGTTTCTCCCTTAAAAGCTCAAAAATTCTGGGGCCCAGCTTCTAAGCAGGAACTGTCACCTTGGCTCTGGTCTTTGTGTCCTCTGCTGCTAGTTCAACCTAGGTTTGTTCAAGCGCTGCAGCCAGAAATTGGCTTCCTGTTGCATATCTCTTCAGACCTGTGCTGTGACCAGCACACATCCCATAACCCCCGTTTTCACAGTAATTTGCCTTGCGTGAATAAGTGTAGTGGTTTTCAGAGTTCTTCTCATGTGCTCACTGAAAACCACGGTGGGCACTTGCCCCTTCATCATCTTTGGGAGCTGTTTTGCTTTGTTTACGCCAAATTCAAACCGCACATCCCACTATTTCATCACGATCCCACTTATTTGGCATCACAACCACTTATCTACACCGTAGGAAACAGGAACGGCTTTAATCACAATCCGTTATGGAAATGTATCACTTCAAACAAGTTGTTTCAACCATCAGCGACTGCATGGACATAGACAAGCGTACTCCCTGTGGATGTATTTTTTACTGTTGTTCCATATGGTTTTGAACTTAGGCTGCCTAAACTTTTCCCATGAGCCACTCGATTTCATCACGATGAAATTCACTGCCAGACGTGGGTGCAGGGAGATCACCATTGGAGCTGTCAGCAGTACCATGATCAGACGTGATTCAAATAAAAGCAGCAAGACAGGGCTAGATATGCAGAAACTCAGCATCCGAAAGCATTATTTCATCTACCTGTTCTCTGGCTACTTTTCACAGTTACCCATTTTAATCATCCTGTTCTAAGCCCTAGCAAGGATTGAGTGCTGCCAGGGATCCGCCCCAGGAACACAGATACTTTTATGACTGGACAGCTGTCAAAGCCAGGCTGGGAACACGAACCCAGAGGCAGTTACCATCTGAGAGCTGAAATGAGCCAACAGCCAAAACTCAGTTCTCCAAGGAAAGTTTGTCCTGTCTGATAGCACATCTGGAGCGTATTCTCCTTCTCAGACCCTTACGGATGTGCCTACACCTTGAAGCTGAGTTGCCCTGAGAAATGGCATTGTATGGGCGAAGCCTGTTTTACCAGCGGGAGAGTGGCTGCCGTTTTGTAGATGCACAGGACTTCAGACTACGGAGCTTCGAGGCACTAATGTCACGTGAAGATTTTTCTCCCCTTTTAATCATATTGTGACAAACACATCACAAAACAGAAATCTAAACACACACATTTAAATATACACCTACGTATTTGCTTAGAAATAAATACATAAATACAAAAATATTTACATTCATTAAAGCACCTGAAATAATTAAAAATACACTAAAATATTTATATTACTTGCAAGTATACCCAGGTGGAAATGCTCCTTTAAAAAGGATGCAGGGAGAGGGTAGGACACCAAAGCAAGGTGGGAAATCATTCCTGTCCAACACAAACAGTGCTCATCTGCAATGAATGCTCAAGAAAAGTATCCATTTCTGCGCGCAGAATACAAACCCCTTGAAGAAATCCTGCTTGCTCAGCTTTCCTGACTGCACCAACTGATGTAATAACTGGCCCATGTGATCCCTGGTGATCTGACTCCTCTCAAGCGTTGACTCCACTCCCACTCGCACGAAAACAGGCAGCAGATTCTGAGCGCTCAGCTCTTCCACGCACTGCATTGCTTCCTGTTCAAACGACACACAGGATCATAAATGCAACATCACTGAACTGCAAACATCACTTTTTTTTTTTTGCGCAGAAGGATGTTTACTACTAGTTTAGGGTGCGCTGCTTAGCAGCTGGCGTATGAGATGGAGATTTTTCTGACAGCAGGATCAGGAGACTCTTGGCTTTGATTTTTCTTTTGGAAATGAATATTTATTGAAGCTGCAAGGCAAAGGTGCTGAACTAGGTTGTGGAACCTCATCACAAATCACCACTGAAACGGCAATCAGGAATCCAAAAAAGATTAGAATTTATACTGTGCAGGCAACAGAATTTTTAAAATACACTATCATGCTCCAGGGTACAGCTTGGCTGCTAAGTGTAAGGACAGGAATTGTCTTCTGGATGCCACCAAATTGCCTATTATTTCATAAAATATCAAGTCAGGTCAAAAAGAGAACAGTAGGTTAGATTCATTACTGATCTGATCTGGCACAGAAATGCCTATGCTGCAGAAACACACCATATAAAGAAGCAGAAAATGTGGGTAACGTTTGGAGGAAAATTTCCTCTTTATAAAGCTTCTACTTTCTGGCACGTACGTTTTGTAACCCAAGCAAATAAAACGCTCTTAAATAAAGAGTCTCAGAGAAACGCTCTACGTCACACTTCAAAAAAAATCTCCACTGTCATCAGCAAAGATCTTCCACTGACTTTTCTAGGTTCAGTCCAATGGATCTCAGCAGGCTTCCTGACTAAACACATTTGCTCTTTGTCTTAGGTTATGCCCTTAGTTATCAAGAACTGGCAGTCCCAGATGCGTTTCTGGAGGCCCCAGCTGACTGTTTTCTGCAGGTCACAAGCTCGGCGGTCCCAGACCGCCTGCTCGGGTCAGAGCTCTTCCATCGGATGTGCCTGATGGATCCCCGTGTCTCCAGGACAGACAGGTGAACATGCTGCTGGTCAGCCCTGCTGGCAATTAGGCACTGATGTACAGCTCAATGGTTTTAATTTACAGGCAGGTTAAACAGTGAAGACTAAACTCATGAGAAACAGCGCTATTCCTTTGCTATATACATTAACATAAGCACTCATACATGGCCTATTAACGTGACTTTAAGCTGCGTTTGTCAGAAACTCTGTCACATACCACATTCCAAGAGCACTGAGAATTTAAAGTTATCAAGTAACCCCTTGATGCAAATAAGCTGCCTCAATCTGATGTCCTTTTTAACCAAATGTACACTTGTCTAACACAATTCAACTGAATTTCCATCTGGCCATAAAAAAGTCATTGTATTTGCAAACACAGAAACTGAAGCACCTCCCTGAGCCCTGGACATCCAGGGGTTAGACTCTGAAGACTGCGTCAAGAAGAAAAAGGACCACAGACTCCTTTGTTAACCAGCCCAGCTGTCCACTGCCTCCTCCTGCTGAGATCTGCTTGGCAGAAAGCTTGGGGACATCACAAATCAGAGTATTTTTCCTCCAAATCAGGATTTTCTCCTGATAAGAATTCCTGATATGAACTTCTCCTGATAACCAGATGTGAACCCAAACCAAGCTACCATAAGGATATTTCCCTTTCTGATTTTAACTGGAAACACTTTAAAGTGCAAGCAGCAACTCTGTTTTTAGGATGCCAAACTTGCAATTCCCTAGCGCTGTCATTTCAAACTTTGCACGTTTTTAAAATTTATTTCAGCAAAAGATCAAACCAATCAGCTCTGCAGAGAATGTAACACTTCTTGCAAACTCCCTGGACAGGGTAAAAATCCATTTACAAGGGAAACAAAATTGCAACCTTTAACTAGGAAGTGATGACAGCTGCTCAGTAATTTTCAATGTTTATTAAAAATACTCTGGAGTGGTTTGTTCAATATTTAGTATTGCTTTATCTGCCTCCAGATCAGAACAGCACATGCTTTGATAACTAAATGAAAACCTCAGTTTATTTTCCCGCTAGCTTTTCTGCTTCCAAAATTGCTGTTATTATGGAGCTGCTCAGTGATTCATGACAGATACACATACATCTTGTTACTTAAAACACACAAGCTGGCCGATTTTTCCTACTACTAGCAAGGCAGAAAACACGCATGGAGCTGCTGCCACCCAAATTTTAACAGGCCCCACTGCTTCTGCTACCTCTGCGAGAACCGGGTGCTTCCACTGTTCCTGGAGAGAAAACATACTCAAGTCCCACAGCTGCAGATCTTTCTGCTAAGTAAGGTTCTCATTTTGCTTACCTTAAAATCATTAATATGCAAGAACTCATCAATAATAGATTTGCATTTTCTCTCTATTTCCTCTTCTGACAGTGAAGGCTTCTCTTGCACTGGAGCTGGGGCAGCTTCTGGCTTGGCTGGTAGAAAGAGAAAAAAAGCATTTGGAAAAGGAAAATCAGAACCGTTTCCAAAGATGACATTTTGAAAACAGAAGTCACCAGAGCTGTTCCTGCTGGCTGGCCAGCTGCCGTCCGTAACAAGCTTTGCTGTGATAACTGAAACAAAGATGATTTGCAAGCAGGAATGTGATGGCTGAAATAACAAGCACAGGGTGTGTTTCCTGACTCATCATCAGGCATGCATCATTTCTTTCTTGGTTACATTTTCCCCTATATAAACTCCCAGTAACTCTGTAAATCAATCTTCTTGTAGAAACAGTGGCAGTGACACAGATGCAACACCTTCAAAGCACTCTATCAACATTAAATAATTAAACTTTCAGCTGTTACAGCAGCTCTGACAGCATGCTGCAAATTTTAAACATGCTGACTGTGATGGGCAGCCACCCAAGGCAATCTCATGGTCACACTCCCAAACCCCAAAACCCTGGTTCCCATGAAGTCTGTTATGAACCTTCGCCCCGAAGCAATGAGTACGTGCTGTGTCGTGGGGGTCAAGATGTATTCCTCACCACTTCTACTGCAATAACAGTTTCTAGATGTTTCACATGGAAGAAGCAAAACACTGTACTTATTGCAAAAGTTGTGTCCGCAGGGAATGTTGTCTTAAATGTCCTCAATACTTTCCCACTAACAAATCAGCTCAAGCTGGTAGGATCAAAAAGCGGGAGCTGCAGCACTGACAAGGTGACAATCCACCCCAGTGGGTGCCAACACCATGCTGCACTGAGACCTGCTTGGAATGAGGGCTGGCAACAAGGCAGTGCTAAAAAAAAAAATAGAAAAAAAAATAATAATACTGTGCATGGTCTGTCCCAAGCCCAAATCACTGCTACGGCCCTGGGAAATGTTCAGGAAGGGTAGATACGGCTTTACTGGACACCGAAGAGGCAGCTCTGCAGAACTGACCAGGGATTTTGGCCTTGTAGATGCAGTACATATGAACACTGCTGAAATCAAAGGGATCTGCAGCATGCAGCAGCTTGGAAGAAATGCAGGTGCAGGAGAAAGCAGGTGGCACTGCACTGAAAACACCTGGCTCTGGGCTTATGCCTTGGGACCATTAAAACAATCCCCTCCTCCGCTCTGGCCTGGGGAGGAGGCTACACCCCAGAGAGACGGAGACTGGGAGCTGGACCTGCGCCTGATTTTATGCTTGAGTTGTGCCAGTTTCTGCAACCAATTGGTGATTAACAAACAACAGACACAAAACCAAATCTCCCTTAAATAACCAGTAAGGCCCCTCCAAGCACACAACATGCTGTATTCTGATTCTCCTCAAACCTTGTCTCTGTGACTGGTCACTTGGAGACAGGTTTAGGATGCGAGATGAACCGAGGATGCTCCTTGACACTGATTTTGGGGGCTTGTATCCCAGAAACCAGCAGCAACAATGCCAGGGTATCAGTAGGAAGGACAACGCCGTTAACTGGTGCTTCACTGGTATCTGCAGCCTTTCAGTTCTGATGGATCCTAAGGAGGAGTTGGCGACAGGAGATGACGCTAAGGGCTGTATAAATCAGTTGTGTTACAAACCTTTGGGAAGCAGATCTCAGCTATCACAGCTTGACACTGCGTCACTGCGGGCCAAATATTCACACGGCTGCACAGAAATCTGTCACTTATAGATTCTTTTCATGCATTCAGCAAGACTCCCCGAGCACAGACGAGCTGCTTACCAGACTCCTTGGCTTTGTTCCTCTCTGCCTCTGTGCTGTTTCTGTCCATCTCCATGCCGCCTGTTAACTGCTTCACCGTCTCCAGCATCTCTCTCCGCTGCTCCTCTTGTGCCTGATTGTCGAGCAGCAGCTCTTTGCTGCTGCTGCCCCGTAGGAAGGTGTTGGGACGGGAGAGGGAAGGTGGGAGAGGTTTGTCATTCTTCTCCCGGCCCGTGCTCCCGCGACTGCAGAACAAAAACACACACACTTCAAGGTTACAGCATGAGTAACCCCTGCTCGCGATTCTGGTAATGTTAGAAAAGACACCGGACTTTCTAGTAATTGTAGGAAAAAAAAAAAAAAGAAAGAAAACACAGCATCCTCAAACCAGCAGGATTGTTGTCTCAAATTTTTGCAGCTGTAGCTACACAGAATACAATCAAAATCAACTCAAGTCTCAGAGATGCACAAACACACCCAATACAAATATTCACAGAGCGGACCAGCAGAGCCGATGCTTCCTAGAGAATACACGGAAAAGCAATGAAGTCCTTATAGCACCCATTTGAAATGTAGAATGGTGAAGTTTATGAGGTAAAGCCACTGTTTTACCGTGAAATACTATGAGTGATGCATTTTTTACTCATTTAATCAAGAACAACTTCAGAATATTCAAGGCTATCAGCAACAGGTGACAAGGATCAGTCCTATTAATTAATGTGCCAATGAGTAAGATGTACAAAATGATACCCAAATGGAATAATCTCCAGATAAGCCAGAGTTTTAGGTGAAAATGGAGGGAATACGATTGAGGAAAACTTTGGAGTGACAGAACCAAGAAAATGGTATGGCAGCTGGTGCACACTGGAAGAAAGAACTAGTGACATTTTAAATGAATTGTACATTTATAAAGCATGTCTTGAGTTAATAAATTATTAAGGATTAATATATGTTTCATGCTACAAGCTGGGGTGGCTGTAGTCCCGGTGAAACCGGAGCGCACGAGAGGACTGCACAGCCTCATATATGCATCGCAGGATGCGGAAGCACGGGCAGGCTTGGTCACAGCTAATGGGAAGGGGTCAAGGACAGCCAGAGAAATTTAAGAGCCTTGCTAAATTTGTGCAAGGTTTTAGGCATGTTTTTTGGATAAACAAGCCAAATGACCTGGCTGAACACACTATCATTGAGACCAACCTCCATACCTATTTATTACTACATTTTATGTGAACAGTTTTGAACGCATTATAAGCTACTAACAAATGTATCCTTTAGATAATGGGTGACTGAGAAGTGGAAATGAAAACATTCGCTATAACTGCTTTAAAAATTAATACCACCTCTCTCTCCTATGATATTATAAAAGATGAATGTGTTTTACATTAATTCAAAGTACACGGGGGGAAAAATAACCCAGCCATTCCTCGAAACTCAAGGAAATTCTCTTCTTTCTGTGTGCTACTAGCAACTAGAGCAGCAAGTGAAAAGCGCAAGCATACTGACAGCAGAAGGGACCGAACCTTACCTAGTTAAGGCCCTGCGAGAGTCTAATTCTGAGGATGCAGATGAGGCAGATACAGATGAGACTGGAGGCTGCAGCGCAGAAAATCTGTTCAAACTAGTGGCACTTGGTCGTAAGGAGTCTGGGAGATTGTAAAGACAACACAGGGAAAAGGGACGACAAGGTCAGTAGCTGCTGACACCTCAGCATCACAGAATCATTTAAGCAGTAGCTGTTCCAGAGCGATGGGCAGAGAACTCATGGGAAAGGGCCGGTCCTGCTCCCCTTTATCCCTGCTTGTCAGGCAGGCACCTGCACAGGTATCCCTGTGACGTACCAGATTCACGGCAATGCCAGCGTTCCATACGCACGCTGGTTTTCTTTTTGGGCTGGATTACTGCAATGTTTCACCTGCTGGTTGTGTCAACATGCACAACTCTTTTGGGACAAAATACTCCCTGCCTCCTTCTTCCCCTGCCTGACCCCCTTTTCTTCTTCCTGCTGAGCCAGAAGACAGGTCTGACCTTTGGAGGCAAAGCAGGGGCACGTATCTGCTTAGAGCTAACTAGTGGTGGTGGAGCCTTCTGCATCTGATTTCTTAAAAAAACACCCCAAAACAACAAGCCCCTCCCCCCTCTCATAAATAATTAACAAAAAAAACAAACAAACAAAAGGAATTATTATTCTCTCAGCGTGACAAACTATGAGATTTGGGTGTTTTTCATGAGCAGCACAGAGCACTCTGAGGGGCACAGGGGCTAACCCACTACATGTCCCAGAGTCTCTCCTGCCTTGAAGCTGCTCAGAGCAAAGGCTGTAAGAAACCCCTGTTGTAAGAGGGTCAGCAGACACCCTGATCTGTGCTCAATCCAGAGCCTCTACAAACACCTCTCTTGCACCATTCAACATCAGACCACTGACTGCAGCTTCTGTTTTTCTTGTCTGAGCTTAAGTGCACATCTGAATCCCACCTCAAGCAACGGATGCTCCTACCGAGTGTTTGCTGGTGTGTTACCACTGCAGCACACTGTGATTTAGGGAATGCATTTGTGAGCGTTCCCACCCAAACCCACTCCTGGCAAGGACAGCTGGTAGCAAAGCAGAGGGTGAGGACTTGGCCCGACTTACCCAACTCGCTTGCCTTTGCTCCACCACTGCTGCCCTTTCCCCAGCTGCCCAACTGGGCTTTAGGCACAAGCTGAATCTTCTCATCTATTGTGGGCTGTAAAACACATCAAGATATAGGGTTACAAGGGAAAATCTTGCATCTTATTTATAAATGGGGTATTTTTATTGTAACGACGCCCATCTTGTGAATACCAAAATGCACTTTTGGAAGACTGAACTCTCACCAAATACAGAGGCTGCAACCAACAAAGGTCATTACAAACATCCTCTTCCAAAGTGCCAATGAAAGACATTCATAATGACCAGGACCTTTATTTTATTAGGAACTATGAAGTTCAGTAAGCAGGAAAAAGCAGAGTGTATCAGTGCTTGGAAGATGTTCAGTTTGTCTGTGATGAGTGGTCCTGCTGTCCACTCCACTTACCAGTCATGGCTTTGGGGGAAATCTGCACAGTAACAAACAGAATTTAGAGGGTGATGAATGACAATAGGTTGCAGAACTTGGAGGGAAAAGTAGTGTCTGACGAGAAGAGAACATTGATTTTACAGCGCTCCGTAGGTGAATTTATTGACAAGGAGGTTGTGACCCTGCAGATCGCTTTGTACGAGCTCCTCTCACCTTCCAACAACGCTGCCATTGTGGAGCTAGGTCTATTTGCACTGTAATTGCACTAAACGGAGTAGAAGGACTTTTCCCAGATGAGCTGTAAGCCCAGACAAAAGCAGGCTGAATCCCTCTAGCTAATCAAGTTTTGGAGTCTGTTTTATGACTTTCACAAGGAACAAACTGCGCTTGATCTGCAGAAGGGCTACAGTCTGTCCAGGTTCTGCTTTATGGCTCTCTGAGCATCCGGGCTCTGAGAGCAAAATTCAGGGAGAGTGACATTAATTAGGACACAGGAATGTCTGGGAATCACCCTGATTTATGTTAGCCTGAGACCTCCTTGGCAAGAAATCCCAAAGCTGTTCTGAAGATCAGTAAAAAAGGAGTAATCTCCAAGCTTGCCTGACCTGCAGCCTCAGATAAATGCTGCAAAAACATCACTCCAATGGTAAATAACAGGCAGGTGCTAATATGGAGGATGGGTGTGGAAGTTTATCACACACTGACGGATGCAACTGCAGTGCACAGAAGTCCAGAAACACTGTAAGAGTGGACACAGGTCTTCTCGTACTACCTGAACTTTTCAAGCCTGGAGTGCTGCTACCTGCGATATGTTAAGAACATTCTGTTTTCAAATTGCATGTGGCATCACCATTCTACTAAGCATCAGCATCAGCATGGGGTCTTGAGTATCTGAGGCAGCAAAGGGTTCGTACCAGACAGGTGTTTGACACTCCTGTAACAGCCCTTTGATGTGCTGCGTCAGCATCACAGACAGTGCCCCAACTCACACTCTCTTTTCATCATTTGATAAAATGCACTTTTTCAACCTGGAGAACTTCTGGGTCACTAAAAGGACACTACAAACCTGAGAAAGCGTATGCATACTGCTTTCCCTTAGAACAACCAGAGCGGAAACATTTAGGAGACAATGGAGTTCTCCTGTGTGCTTTATTTATGCACAGTACTAACTCTAGGGATTTAAAATGCCCCCCCAAAAAACAAGTTTCGACCTGTAAACGCTGTAACGGTCTTTCCTAGACAGATGTAATCAAGTAAGACCTTGGCATCTTGTCGCTCTGAATGAGTCCTACGCTGGCACCTACCTTGGTGATTTTAAGGAACTTGGTGGGGTCCAGCACTCTGCTGTTCTTTGCCCCCTGCACAGTGTTCCAACCGCCTTCATCGACCCGCTGGACACCTGCCAGACGACAAACACAACCGCCTTCAGCTCATCCCCGCTGGTCCAGCAGGGCCCTGGGAGACCGCAGGTGATCGTCTCCAAGTTCAACACGAGGCGGAAAAGAAGATGGCACGTTTCTGCTAAGCCTCAGCACAATTCTGTGCAGAAATCATGTCTCCCAGAATGTTTCCTCAGACTCGGATGACATTTCTAGTTTGCTTCACTATTGTTATAAAATAATCTTGACATTAAAAAACCACAGTATTTCCAAAGGCAGGTTTCTGTAGTGCTTCCTGGTTAAGAAACAATTTCTCAGTTTCTGTTCTCGCTGTTTTGATACGGCTGCACGTACTGCGTGTTAACAAGCTCGCAACAGGAGCGGAAGACATGCCTTTGCTAACTGAAAGCTGCACTTGTTGCACAGATTTCAACAGTGCTAGGCTAGTCTGGATGCAGAACCATCCAAGCAGTCACAAGTTCCTTACCCTGTACTGATACCAATTTCAGGATAACTAAACAAAGTCTATGTGTATTTTCGTTATGCCCTGTTTTCACAGCACTTTAATTTGACAATCCTTAGTATTAAAGAATCCCAAAGTCGATTTTCTCCATGCCCTGCTCTGTCCCAGCCTTTGTTTTCCCTGCCTGTTAATCCATTTTACTAGATCGTGTGCCTTTATCCCCAGAATGCTTTATGTAAAGTTCTCTCTGCACTTCTGCTCTCACTGGCCCTTTTACTCCACCTTATTTCAACTTGCACTGTAACGGGTATTTTAATGTCATCCTAATGGCAATTTCTTTTAAAGCTACTCTATACTTTCACAAAATTATGTCCAGCCTTTTTGGAAGGGAAGACACTGTTCTGATCATTCATGATGCAAACTAGTGCCCTGCTGTGGCTGGACAAAGCACAGAGCAAGATTTTAAGCCAGCACAAGGGACCATAATGCCTAAACACCAAGAAGATTTGCCTGTTTTGGTCCTACACCTCTGAGAAGCACCTGTCACTTCAAATTCATTTTCAGGTAGTGTCAACTTCAAGGGCTGGTAGCAATCTAAGGTAAAGCTAAAAGCGTGCAGAGTTAACACCTTGCAACTTTAACAGCTAAAGCCAACACGGTAACTCTTGAAATTAGATGCTGCTGTATGTAAGAATGGATGGCAAATCTGAGTGCAATGTAGTAACTTGTTATAACAGACTTCTGGCAGCCTGTCACAAAATCAAATATGGTTTGCATGAATACGAAACTCAACCACTATTGGCCTGTTATGTTTACTTTTACCAAGAGATTTGTCCAAAAAAAAAAAAAAAAAAAAGCACACAGCCAATCCGTGGTAACTCTGTTCCTCTTCCAGCCTCAGCCATAATAAGGCCCCAAATCCCTCTGCTCATTACACTTAGGGAAAAACAGACTTCTTTCTTTTATGTGGGATTCTGACGATGGCCATTGGAAGTGAAATGAGTGAAATGTGCAGCAACTTGGCTTTTACTTTACCTGGTCTCCTCTTCTCTTTGGTCATGAGTTGTTGGACCTTCCTCTGTTCTTCTTGCTCTTCAATCTTCGCTTCTTTATGAATCTGCTCGATGGTCTTTGGGCCTTGGTCTGCTCTCCGCGAAACCCAGTTGCACTAGGAGAGAAACAAACGTGCTCAGCGATATTTCTGGGAGCAGAGCATCATAAATGGGGTATTTTGAGCATGGTGAACAAAGCCTAATCCTCCCACCCTTGCACTGTGTTAGTGGGGCTGCTCTCCAAGGGGCTGAGGGAAGCTTTGTGGAGCTGGGTCACACTGCTGACATGGTTATCCCAGCACCACAGCTCCGAGGTATACACTCTAGTATGCAGGCTATGGTGTAGATATTGGTGGAGATTGAAGGCTGCAGTGAAGACCTGACTTCGGAGAGGCATGACTGAATTCAAGACATTTTAACCCCTAGCTTCTTGCACATTTCCAGCTTTCCAGTCTTTCTAGGTTAAGAGGAAAGAGATGGGCTACAGGGAGGCCGCTCTGTTTCTCTCTGTTTATTACTGACAGTGTTCACTGGAGCCCTTCCTCCACGCTTGAGGAAAAAATGAAACTTTGAAAATAAAGAAGTGTCTGCATTTTATCTGGAGGTGGTGCTTTACCACTCCAGGGACCGTGATGGCTGAGACGGGAATCCTGCAGAGAGAGACGGAGATGTCTCTCCACAAAGCATTTCCACCGCTTGACGTGTCTCTTCAGCCATACACTGCATAGATCCATCTATCCTCCACATTAACCAGACTGCCTCTTGGTCTTGCTGCAACCTCAATACAACTTTTGGGATAATTATCTTTGCGCACCTTGCAGCTGAAACAGTGACTTCAGCCTGCACAAAACCCCAAAACAGCTACTTATGGTAAAACTACAGTCAGGTGCTGTCTCGAGGCCAGCATTGCTAAAGCCATGCTGCTATCAGCACCTACATGGGTGAAGCTGCAGGTGTTCGGGAACATTTGCGCAAGCTGCAGTCACATCTTCAGCCAGGTGGTGTACAGACACCCTCCACTCAGACCCCAGCTCTAACACCTTGGCTGTGTTCAAAATTCTCACTTGATTACAACACGGGCAGGTCCCTGTCTGCACTGTGTGTTTTGACATCTGCACCAGGGTATCTCCTACTGCTGATACGGGACCATTGCTCTACGCAATGCATATTGCCACGAAAAAGAGCTCTCATGGTTGTTTTGCAGCCACACCGACCAGTCCCCCTCGTTTGTGGGGTACGCATCCCACAGCGCTTTGGTCCCCTCAGCACAAGCTGGCACTGGCAGGAAACAGCTGCACCCCAGAGCGCACAGAAACAACAGCTGAGCGGTGCGACTGGCACACATAAGCACAGGGGGTGCTGTAGGGGAAGGACATCCAAAACCTCTCGTGTGAAAAGAGCTCAGGCGTGCCTCCTGTGGTGGGGCTGGACTAGCGTCATCAGAAGCTGGCGTGGGCATGTGCCCAACAATAAGCTGAACCAAAGCACCCAATGCTTATCAAAGCAGTTCACTTGTCTATCAACCCTAGCCTTCATTACGGCAAAAAAAGAGACACTCCTTATTGAACAGCCAGACTTTTGGGACGATAAATGGCCCAGATCTCCCCCTAACATTCCACTACTGCTGTAAATGCCATAATCCCTGATCCTGCCTGAGGGTTCTTCCAGCCTGGACGTGCAAGGGAACATGCTCTGTTACTTACTTGAGTCGGTACCTACCAGCCTTAGGTCTATTACATCCTGAAGCATGAACCGAATCCTTGAAGATGTTTTCCTCTCTTTCACAATCTTCTCCATCTGATTAAAATACTGGTCCATGCGAGGCTACACAAGAGAAACATCATCATCAGTGTACCTTGGAAGAAAATGAAAATACTCCCTCAGGTGGGGCGTCAGTGGGTTCTGTATCACAGCACTTCCGTGCCAGAAGCACATCTGGGGACCCACACTGCTCTCCGGAGAAGCGTGCTTTGGGTCCCGTACGCTCCCTTGGGTTGGGGTTGAGCGTGGGCTGCACAAGATGTGTAGGAAACGAGGCACGAGTCCGCGGGCACCTCCTTCACTCAGCACACGCTTTCACTGTGTTTTTAATTACTCAGATAATCTACACCCTCTGCATGTACAAATTTGCCATACGTTAAGGAAATCAATGTTCTTTTTTTCTGCGGTACAGTTAAGCCGACCTACTGGCTAGCTGCCACCAGCAAGAGGAGTCCTGCTCTACCTGTGAGCTCCTCCTGTTCGTAGCAGCACGTGCTCATCTCAGCCCAAGAAAAACTGGCTCAGGGAACTAAATGGGCATAAAACTAACCCTGCAAACATTGTTTCGTCGCTTTACCTCCCTGAACTGTCTCAGCCGGGGTCAGGCAAGAGAAGTGGGGGTGGATGCAGTGCTTCCGTCAGCAGGAAGCTGTTTAACAGGCTTAGCTGTAGTACCAAATGCCACAAGCGTTACATACCATCTTGCGCCTTTTCTTTCAAAAAGTCATGATGTAATGAAAACCTTCACTAAGATGTAAAGCAGTATCATCAGAGAAGCCTTCACTAGGTCTAAATTTGACTTGCCAGGCTCTTAAAAACCTTTTTCCCCCAAATGGTAGCTTCAGCTGTTTTAAAAAGTTTCAGGGCAGTTTCATAAAATGTTTCCCTCTCCCTTCATTAAGAATCTGCTAAACTCTTTTCCTTACACTTTAACAAACAAGAAAAACTCTGTTAAAATTTGGTTCTGGCCTTGCTCTGGAAAGTTTCAGCTTCGCAAGCAAAGGTTTCCAAAGTTAGGAATGATGGGAAAAATATTTAAAGTGGACTTTTTCCAGACACTTTAATTATAACTACCACTAACACCTCAGCTTCAATAAAAATGCACAATAAAGCGTCTCCCCCGTTAATAGAAAATAAATAAAGAATTCTCACTCAATCTTGATAGAAACAACAAATCACAGAGACAGGACACAGGCAGCTTCTCACAACCAGTAACACGACATCTGAAAGAGTTTCCCTGCTGCGCGCACGCTCCTTGCTACACAGTGCCACAGCTCAAGGTCGCAGAACTGGCCGGTGCACCAAGAAGTTTGCTTTTACGCTGTTTCCATGCTAGCAAAGACTGAAAGTGTCCAGGACTCATCCCACATGACCTCAGCTACTGCTTACAAGTCAAACTCTGTTTTCTTCCCAAAGCGTGCAGAGAAATTTATATTCCTCTTCTGGCACTTCCAAACCTGCACCGAGAATGGACACGCTGCTACGTTAATGATGTAGGGTGTTTAGCCTGGGGGATTAGTGGTAAACTATGCCGTTTTGGTCAACGCTCCACAAAACAGTTTGGGAAACTTTCTCTGAGGGCTCCCGGTGCGGATCAGGACTGATCCACCGCGATCCCTGCAATCCAGCGCGCTGTAATGGAACTCCCTCCCCTGAGCAGCTGAAAACAATTAGCTCAGTTTGTTTCCAGAGCTGAGGCCAACTGATTCTGGCAAAATGCTCGAATGCTTTTTCATCCCAAGCCTGGCTTTTGCAAAGGAGAAGCAGATTGTCTGTGCCAATAGAAGCCCACTGAGTGCGTAATGCTCCGTGCTGCATATACATTTGTTGGAAAGTCGGGAGGAGGACGCTGGAGCAGCGCAGTTGCTTCATTCCAGCATAGCTGGAGATGACGACACGAAATAACTGCATCTGCCAAGTTTCAGGTGGGGGTGAGGGCAGCTAGCAAGGTGGTGTTTTTTTTTGTTTTTTTTGTTTTTAAAAAAAGATTTAACCCAAAACAATATATTCAGTGGTAGATTTCTTGGGTAATATAAACCCTCAATAGCAAAGAAACCACTTTAATGTTTTAGAAACTACAGGTAAGATGTAAAATCTATTTGGAAAGAGAAACCCATAGTATATGTTGAGCACTTTTAGACTGTGTGCTTGGATGAAATACTTGGAAATGAGTAGCGATTGGAGAACACCACTGAAAATGGTACAGAATCTATTAGAAAGGAGCTGAGAGGAGGGAGCAAGGCCAGGCAGTGATGAAACATCCACAGAAGAGTGGATGACTTCCTCATGCCATACAAAAATTCCTGAGGAAAAAAATAAATCCTCCAGTAAAAACACTCCACACCCATTCTTCCATCCCTGCCCAGACAGCTTCATTTCTCACTCCTGATCCTGCCCTACCTTTGCTTTCTCAAAGTCCAGGTCCTTGCCAATGGTAGTCAGCAGGCGGCAAAGGCACTCGAGGGACTCCTCATCATGGTTTTTCAGCAGCTTTACCACGCAGTCATGCATGATAGCCTCCGTCAGCATTTTCAGTTTGAAAAGCTCGCCAATGAATTTTATATTCCCGATGGATCTCCGTCGGGCTTTGTCCTTGGCCTCTTCCAGCTCGTCATGGAGCCGTGTCTTCTCCTCTGGCTGTAAAACAGAAAAACAGCTCTAAAGAGCATGTTCAAAGAGCACAGAACTCTTCAAAAGAGCCAGTTTTACAACCATAGATGCTGTTGTCTGTTTGCTCTTTTTCTCCTAAGAACCAAAAAGCGGCTGTTATAAATACACTAATCAAGGCAAATATTTTTTATTGCAGTCAGCCACAGTGACAGGATGAAAACTCCAATATTCCCCCCAAATCGACTGCAATCTTTAAAAGAGATCCTTTTCAGACGGCTCTCTGAGAATTTATGGGGAAATATACCACTTACAGTGGTGGCAGCTTCAAGCTCTTTCTGCTTCTTTTCAAAGACATCGTCGTCAGCTTTGTCCTTTTCAAACTCCTTCTGGCAGCGATTTAACAGTAACTTGCGGAAATTTACTGTGCTCCCAGGTTTGTCTGCCATGGGCACTTTCAGCTGTAGGAAAAGGAAGAAAAACATCAGCAGAAATACAGCTAAACTCTACGTACAAGCAAGATTTGTTATAAGCAAACCATTACATTTTATTGTGTACTTCATATTCAGCAATGCAAGTTTGCAAGGCCATGACAGTTAAGTATCACGTCATGATTTCCAGCAGAGTTTTAGATTCCATATGTAAAGTCACACTCAAAATTTGGCTGACACCACCTCTGCCTGGAGACAGATTACATTTCCATTCACAGAACCCTTTAAAAAGACTCACTACTTAAAAACACTGTTATTACACACTGAAGACCCTGAAGCAAGTCATGGCAAATCATCACTGAGGGGAGGAGGGGGACATTTTGTTCCAATTCAGTACCAAAAGCTAGCTGTCCAAAGCTCGGCTCTGCACCTTGGGCTCCCCTTTGAAACGACAGGGAGAAATTGGACTTTCCAAACGTGACTCATAGCATCTTGAGGACACAGAGCGCTTTGCTGTGCCTGGACGCGACTCCAAACAACACGTCACTCCAAGCAAAGCCTGCCATGGCCAACGAACGTAGAGGAAGAAATCCGTGATGTAAATTACTTTTATTTATGTTCAGAAACTAACATTTAACTCTGCTCTTGTTTGTATTACCGCTAATCAGTCCGTGGGGATATGGTGCAGAACATTCTCCCCGAGGAACTTCCCATCTAACTCTGGCAGCTCTTACCGTTACAAGACATCTGCACATGTTTGCATACGCCACCGAGAAGCTCGGTTCATCAATAGCCTTCTCAAAGACCAGGTCGATGACTCCTTTCAGCCTCTCTTCTGTATCCACCGTCAGGTCTGTTACTTGCTTCATAAGCTGATTGAACATCTGCGGCGTCAGCTTGTTCAAGATGCTTCGTACCTTGCGGAACAGCTCCTGAATGACAGGAAAACTTTAAGTTTCAGCACAAATAACACAGGCATATGGTGGCTTTCAGGAACGAGCTAGGATGCATTTTTAAAGGTGAACAGAGAAGATGTCCTGTAGGACTTCTAGGATGCAGAGTTACACAAACACACATTTGTGTACAGTTCAGCTTCAACTCTAACGCAGCTACTGGCTACCACAGATCACGGCTGCCATGCAGGACTTCTGGAAACACCCAAGTGCTTCCCTCCCTGCCCCAACCCCAAGTGCAACAGAGGCACAAAGCCTTGCTGTCACCTGAAATATTCTTCTTGGTATCAGTTTAGCTATTTAATATGGGAGTGGTCATCTTCTCCCTCAACCAGAGGCAATCAACTTTTTCCATATTTAAGGCTTTTTTTCTTTTTTTTTTTTTAAACTGTTCTGATGATAATTAGGTCAACAAGGCTGCCATTAGCCCTGAGAACAGAATTCCAGTGTCCTTCAAGACTACCTCAACTTATCTTACAAATTAGAAGTTTTACCACCAGGCAAATACCTCCACCCAGAGTGGCTGCCCCACGGAGGAAAGGAGGGGGAGAACGACACAGAGAAAGCTTCAGAGAGAGTGTGGTTGGGTTGGGCAGGACGAGCTGAGGGAATCTTACAGAGGAACCTCAGTATTGCTGACGTTCAGTACAGAAACGTAGTCTAAAAGGGGATGAAAAGCAAGTTCTGTGCTGGAAGTTTGAGGTTGTTTGCTTTAGAATGGAGACAGAAATATTCTACTAAAACAGCAATAGAAAAACAACCCTGGAAGAGAGGTAGTAGGTTGTCTGGTGTTCCCTATTTAGACTGTCTTAATATACAGGACTGCCATTTAAACTCCAGGTCAAGAATAAACACATGAAAAAAAAGATCAAGGTAGGGGAAAGCTGCAATTCAAACTGGAATTCATTGCCCTTTTTTACTGTCTTACGCAACAGCAAAGGCAAACTATCACCCTTCTTCTGTTACAGACCGCTGTACTCTCAGAAGTGCTCGCTAATGCTCTCACCTGGGTCTTGACATTTTCTGGGTCCTCTGTTTGGTTTTCTCTTTTCAGGCTCGGCTTCCAGGCGTTCTCTGCCTTCTTCAGGTGGACGTCCTCTTTCACACACACCGTGATAATCTTCCTGGGCTCTCTCCTCTGGCCTGGCTGAGATCTCCTCGGTCCAACATTCAACAACTAGGACAAAAACATTCCTTGTTATATCCCCTTTTAAACTCGCATCTCGATACATGTTCCAGGGTGCAAGCCAACACACGCTGATGGCAACATCGTCAATCACCAACTCATCCTAGGACTTCCACGACTCCCTCCAAAGCAACCCACTGGTCCAGGTTGGTGAAAGGGAGCGCGGAGACAGCAAACACATTTCTCTCAGGCAGCATCCCGAAACAGATACGGGATGACTGCTGCCTTCAGGACTCTGCTTCCACACTTTGGCGATGCCCAAATGCTCCTTGAGCGCTGTGGAACTGAACCCAACTGACCAAAGCAGCCTCTTGAAAGCCAGAAACTGTGCAACTGAGATATCATTGCAAAGACGTACTTAAGGATTAAGTCCTTACAGGTTTATTTCAAAAACACCACCCCAAGCAATTAGGTAGTGACTAAAGCAGATCTGCCAAAAAACTCCAAGTTTTACTGGAGCTTGCTTCAAACAACAGAGCCATTTTAAGACAGGAATTATATAAAACACATGAACAGAGCATTAGTGCTGCTCCTGCACTGTGGAGACACGAATCCTAACAGGTATGGGTCAAACTCTCTGTAGCTTCGCAGAGGAAGAAAGGGAAACACGGTGCTTTGTAACAGCGTCAAGCACTTCTCTGCAATCCTGTATATAACAATGCTCCTCCCGATCAAATCAGACATGAAAACTGCCAAAATCGGGGAGTTTTTCATCGGTTGTACTAGTGATAGGGCACCCACAAACTCCCTCTTCATCAGCTGGGAACTTCTCATTAAGGACTGTACACAACAAATGTTGTACTGAGGTTATTTTTCACTTAGGCGCTCATATTTCCAAACTCATTTATTAGAAACGTCTTACCTCAGCGTAAAAATTAGTGCAATAAAACTCCATTATCAAAACCTGTTATTTTCAACAGAAGTAATTAATCTCTTCAGTGGGCAGTAGGCAACCTCTACGTGAAAGATGGGCCATTTAAAACATTTCTTTGTTCGACAAGGTGATTGAGCCAGCATCAGTGAGGCAGAACCATCTCAGTTATTCAAACAGCTTCACTGAATACACGAGAAAAGTGCTCTTAGTTGGTGCCTCATGTGTCATATACCAGCCCCAAACTGAATTTTGGGCAACTGAAAACAAAAAACCCACCCCCCTTAAACTTATATATGTGATTTGAACCGCTTGGCTTTCATGAGGTGAACGTGTGCTGCTGCTGAAAGCTAACGAACGCAATCACCGTCACTGCTGGAGTTCTCTTTTGGGCTTCATTATGTGATAAGAGCAACAGAATAAAACGTTGTCAGAAGGTAACGATCCTGTGCCGTGACACGCTCTGTACGCCAAGGCGAAGCACGGAAGAGGGCTACGTGGTGCAGCGTGTTAGCGTGCTGCCCCAACACCTACGACGATCTGTGTTCAGATCCCGCCGGAGCGCACAGAAGTAAGCCATCGCTCAAACCTTTCCGGGCGCACACCGTAATTGTAACGAAACAGCACAAGTCAATCGCTCTAAGAAATCAACAGTGCAACGAGCCAGCGAGTCACGGGGAGCCTTCACAACTCTTCCTCGAGTTAGTCACCTTCCCAAAAGTTGTCAACCGCTCCCTACGACCCCTTTCTGTTTCTGAGAACACCCGCCCTTAGTGGACGCTGCTGTGACACAGTGAAATCTGCTTCGCAGGTCCTGCATCCAGGCATCCAGCTCTGTTTTCGCCATTTTATACAATTTGCAGCCACGTATGCTGCCCAGGTTCACACCGCTCTGAAAACGTACAGCCATGGAAAGAGGAAACTTCCCTCCCGCTGAAATATCAGACAAGATTGCAACAGAAAACTGGCCAGTTTCAGCCATACACGCTAGACCTCATTATATACCTCCTTGTCCACAAAAAGCTCCGGCTGGCCACGTTCCCTGAAAACGAAAAGGTTTGGGCTAATTTCCACCAGGAACAGGGGCAAAGCCAAAGAAAGGCAACCTGTGGCCGTCCCGTTTCTCTTGCACAGAGGCAATGTTGGTCTGGAGGACCTTCAAACCGCAGCCAGGCTGTAACGCACGACGAGAGAGACACAGAGGCACAACACTTCTGCGCGCGTGGGCCCATGCAAAGCTGAAGCATTTGCTTTCTGAGCAAATAACACCTCCTTGAAGGCACTGATTTTATTTCCCTTGCAAAACTGAAGGATGCAGAGACCATTCACACCTCTCCTGAGCATCAGCATGTTACAGGGGGACATGCAGACTGTCCTCACGGCTTTCTCAAATCTGACTGCCCTAGAGACCAGACCTTTAAATGCATTAATAAAAACAAAGGCTTTCTTTAAGATTTTTTTTTTTTTAAATACGTGTGAATAAACTTGGTTCAAGCTAGCTGAATGTTTGATTAGGTTTTAAAAACAGCGAACAGAAGCCTCCTCTGAATGTGTAATAAAATAATATACAAATCATAAACTTTTAACAGAAAAATCTGGCTATTTTTTGTTCCAAATTTACACAGCAAAAAGTTAAAGAGGCACCTGAGCTCATGCCTGGCCTCCTTTTCATAACCCAGTCCCAGTAGATAATAATAGTTCTTTAACACCTGTGATTGCGACGCCACAGCTTGCACTGAAATAATATTTTCCGCCAAAAGCATGGAGAAGTGCTTACCAGATGGCTACTACATTAATCTGAATTACCTGTCTTCCAGATGAACAGGGAAAAAAGGAAAGCAGAGAGAGACACGGACAAGTCTCCTGCCGAGGAACCAAAAACTCACAGCAGCAAAGTACGACCTGGTGCTCTCCCTCATGGTCCGCTTCCGCTCTTAGGATACAGCCACGGTAATGTTTTAAAAACATCCAAGAAACTAGAGAACTGCTGCTCCCTCTAGAACAGGCTTCAAGTGCAGAAAGCGAAATTGAGGTTAGACACCAGGAACGACTTCCAGGGAAGCACAAGCACCCAGGCGACTCGCGTTTCCACCACCAGGGACTTTTATGAGGAGTCCCAGACACCTGTCAGGAAGGATAAAAGCGGACGCATCCTGCCTTGGCGCGCAGGGACGGACTGCTCCTTTCCGACCGTATTTCTGTGTTTGCATATTGCTACCCAATCTGCACTTATCTCTAACTTCTTCTCTACACCAGGAAGTGTTTATTAGCTGTATTTCGTTCCTGTGTAATGATGCTCCTTACGTTGTTTGAGTTGACATTTGTTAGTTCTAAAAACAGTCATACAACACGTTTAATGAAAAAGAAGGAAGGAAAGACAAAGCCACGGAAGCAAAATAAAAGATTTTCAGGTGCCGAAAGCTTGTTAGCACTGAGCTGCTCGACATTATTTCAAGGGCAAGGAATAGGCAGTGGGTTTTAATGGTTTATGAGCATGGTCTGTGTAGAGGTGGAATGACTGAGTGGACAGACAGCATACGCGCAGATTTTGCCATGCTTTACGAGAAGATAACATCCGATTTCGTTCAGGGCTGAAAACCCTCTCATCCTATAAACCACCGACATCACAGGACAGCAGGCTTGTTAAACAATGTTACCTTCCACCCCTCCTCCAGGAAGACGCAAAGAAAAGCTCTACTCTTTAAAGGCGCAAATGTAAGATGTATGTTATGTGCTGAATGCTCCAAATGAACGGGGTAAGCAGGACTTACCTTTTCTCCCCCTTTCCATAGGTCTGCAAAGTGCAGACCCCTCGCGGATCCCGCTCAGGCCAACGTCCCAGCATGCCCTCAGCTGGTGATGTCCCACCCACCACTGAAGACTGCCTAGAGGGGTACAATGCAAGTCTTGTTTCTCTTTTTTTTTTCTTTTTTTTTTTCTTTTTTAAAAAACAATGTTGCACCTTTTTGTAAAGTTTTCTGCTAGTCATTCATTATCAACAGTAGGCGTTATGGAAAAAGACAACTCTACAAAAAGGTGCAAAGATGGGGGAAGAGGGGGGGATTTGGCTTACCCCTATTGGCAGGTTCCTCAATGGTGGGTGAGGCGAGACCAAGAGAGGGCATGCTGGGGAACCGCACCGAGCCAGGGAAGGCAATCCAGGGTTGCTCTGCACTTTGCAGGCCTGTGGAAAGAGAAAGAGTAATAGGGATGTTACCAAGGTGCCAAGAGGCTTGGGACATTCAGCGCATGAAAGGACAGAAGGCGCCGGAGTACAACCTGCAGCCCACTGAGGAGTCGCTAAATACAGGAAGCGATGTTGACCTCAAACAGCATCAAGGTTTCAGGACCGGGTCGTGCTCTGAGACAAACCGCGACACTGAAGCTACTCGAAGACACAGATGTGCACCCCAGAACCGAGGCACCGGCCACGAGACCACTCTCAAACCAGAAATATTACATCAACTCAAAGTCTGCATCGGAATCGCTGGGTTTGGCTCCGAGCCTCCTGGAAATCCGCACACTTGGAAGTCAAGGTTGTTTAGTGAACTTCTTTGAAATCAGCCATTTTGAAAGGTAAATAATAGATACTTTATTAGATGTATCCAGGTAGATGAACTGAATGTATCTAGAGAGATGAAAGATAAGTGATTGCACCTAACTGAGGCAGCCTCTGTCCCCCAGCTGCGGCTGACCTGGCCTCTCGGCAGGCACCATGCTGGGGTGCACCCGCACCCCAAGAACAAGGGACGGCACAGGCAGAAAAGAAGAATTCAGAAGAGGGTTTTAGAGTTCGGGCAAAGCCAGACGAAGGGCAAAAAGAGAAGGTGAAAGAAAAGCAGAGGAAAAGGCAGGAAAAGGAGGAACAAAGTGACCAAAGCAAAGCGACAAGTGGAAGCATAGAGAAAGCAAGAATATACACTTTTTTTTTTTAATTTTGTTTCTTTTGTTTTGTTAGTAAAATCTATTTGCTCTATTGCCATTTCCTATAAGGTAGGCTCCTGTGAGGAAACATGCTGACACAAAGCTCATGTCATCGTGCGAGAAACGTGTGCTGGCACACATGCCGTTGCCAGGTCCACAGTATGGAATTGTTTCCACACCTCTCAAGCACGAAAAGGGGACGGAGGACATCAAGTCCGCTTAAGATCAATACGTACCAATTAAAAACGCCTGCAATGTTTTTCTAATTTGCCTAAATTTTGACAGCCAAGAAAGTATCCCCCTTGCATTCAGACTGGCAAAACCAGAACCACCGGAATATTGGAAAACACTCAAAAAAGCGAGGAGGGACTTCAGCAGTGCTAAGGCCAGTTCTTAAATTAGCAAGCTGGGGAAAACTCACACTTCCAGATACGTTTCTTCCTCCGGAGGTTTGCCTCCCAAAATCGGCAAAGGCTGGAGTGAAGTCTGGTCCTCGAGGCAGTATCCGAGGGTCCAGAGTTCTCAATGGCAATTTTGGCTGATTGACCTGCATCGTGGAGCAGAACAAACAAACAAGGCCTGTTCAGTGGGCGCTGCAGCTATCAGGAATCTACAGACAATCTCCGCTAAACCGTAATATTCATATTTAATATCTAAATCAATGCTTTTAACAAACCATGCAAGTTTTATGCATCCCCATTTACACTAAAATACGCATTTAATTTAAAATGTGTCTTACACAGGTGACTATTGTGGAAATATGTGGAGTTCAGAAACATTTCAAGGCTGAACATGACTTATGGGAGATAAAATTATGCCAACATGGTCCTGTCTTCTGCAATATGAATGTAATAAGTCTTGGTTCAGGATCACAAAACTGCCACCTTCCCTCAAACAAATGTCTTCTGTGTTAGCAAGACAGACGGCTGACCGAGCAAAGGCAACTCAAAAACAGACAGAGCAATGAGAAGCAATCACGGAAAACTAGTAGGTAGTTGAAATCGTTTTGGGAACAAAGCTGTGTTTTACAATTTGCCTGGGCGTGAAATTCAGAGTAGAAACGTTTCTGCATGTGAGAATCACCTATATCGTGATCTATGCTTGAATCTTAAGAGCAAGCCCGTGGTGGTTACATCAAGATCAATGAACTACACAGTTCTGAGACGAGAATAGGGTCTTGGTGGCAGCACTTCCAAAATAACAAGTATTTCAGTAAGCACAGACATACAGTGGAGAAAATCACATCTGTAATAAAGCTGGATAAAATCACAAAAGTTTTTGAGAGTTGAGGTTTTAATAATCTTTTACTAGACTAGCTCATAAATACTGACACAGCTGTTTCAGACCGACAAAAGAGTTTGCCCAAAAGCATGCCTATGCCTTCTAACCGTAGAACTCATCTAATAAAAGACACTGCCCCTCCCTTCAGTCTTGCTCTGCTAATATCCTTTGGTCCTGATGGCTATAAGACAGCATTTTCAATTTTAACAACCCTGTATAACTTAATCCAGGATAGAGACCATTACGAATATCTGTGCTTCAGTTTTTAAACCATCTGTGCTCATTCATTAGTCAACAAGACCTCTGTTCAAAGAATTTTGTGATGTGACATGAGCTGAATATTTCCCCTTCCCGACAAAAGTCTCTGTCAAAACGGTCAAGGAGCGAAGCATGCACTAGAGATCTTTGTTTATTAATAAAGAGACTGCACGCACCTGTTTTATCGGCTCTCCTCTCACCTTGTCGAGAACCACATCGCTTATGGGGGGCAGCCCTTCTGGCTTTTGGATACAGGCAGGCATGAACTGGAAATCCAGCAAGAACTCCCTGTCGTACTGCTTCTTCCCATCCGGGTCCAGGGGCTTCCACTGCTCTATAATGAGAGAAGTTGCCTGAGATTCATAGGTAACAAAAACCTCCACTCTCGAAGACGTGCTTCTGTTAATTCCAAAGGGAAGAGATAGCTAATGCTGCTTCGGAAATTTGAATTTAATTTTATGTTAATTTTGAAGCCCAGTGCAGTAAGGAGAGGAACACACGTCACGTTAAAGGAACATAAACGATGGGGAGCACGTAGCCAGCTCCAGTGGCAGCGACATACGGAACTAATAACTAACTCCAATTTCAACCTGCGTCACCTCATTTTAACTCTAACTTTCACTCTCTTATGGACATGAAGAAAGGGGGATGATTCCAAGTTGCTGGGTGAAAATGCAGAAATTTAAGCTGTTATTTCTGTGTAAAAGGAGCAGTAAAACAATGGCACTAACACGGAGCTGAGGAGAGGAGCTGTGCAGAACAAAAAGATCCTTTGAAAATGTGAAAACATTGGGCCTTTAAAAACCCACGCTGGAGACAATGGTGGAAACTGAAGGAAAAAAAAAAAAGAAAACAACAGAAAAACCCCAAACCCTCACGTTCATAGGTCACACTCCAAGAGTTACAACTTTTTACCCGTTTATTCTGAGGGCCTTCTGGGAAGGAGAACCGTGGTGCGGTGACAGGAGGACCCTGTCTGACGCAAATCAAAATGTAAACCTACAGCCCCTTCAGTGCAAGGAAAATTAGCATCTGGTAGCCTAGAGACAGGATTTTCTTTGCTGGCTGCACAGTTTGTTTGAAGTTAGAAAAGAAAACATCGACTTGTTCATCAGCCAGGTTGACCAGTCAGGCCCCTAAGCGGGAGGCACGTTTTTATCTGAAGGAAAACATCTGCAGGAGATGCTGCCTTTGCATTTCACTGATGCCAAGTGGTGTTGCCTTGCTTTTACCCAGCTGTTCAGGCTGCTGTTAAGGTTCTCTTATTTCTTTATTTTAGTCCCTGATCACCAGCTTTAGGTCTCTGGGTTCTCAGCATCCTCATCCCTGCAGAGGCTGCAAACAGGAACATATTTCAAGTGGTGGGTTTTACTAACTGGGAATGAAAATACACAAAAGTAATTAAAATTTTTAAGCTCTTTGCAGTTTGTCTTCTACAGAGCTTTGTGATTAAAGGGTGCACGAAAACCGTTTGGCTGGCTAGCCATGCCCCAGCAGCTGAATTCCCAGCCAGCTGCCTATCCACTGTGCCACACCACCCTCCATTCATCATGGAAAAGTACCGACAGCAGCACGAAACAGTTTATATGTACAGCTTCCTTCTCCTGGAAAGTTCTTAACAAGCTGTTCTAACGTGAAAAGCAGCTGGGAAATGTCACGAGCAGGCTTTCTAGATGCTCAACGAGGGGAAGAGACTGGGATCAAACAAACAAGTCCTCCCATTATCGACCAAAAGGCAAAATCCCCATCTTTAGAAAGAGCAGAGCTGAAACTGAGGATTATTGCATCAAGTGGTCAGGACTTTGCAGCGCGCACGTCTTAATGCACGTTGCTTTCCAAAGGATCAATCCAAGCCCTTCGGCTAAGTGGAACGACTTCCAGACCTGACCGAGATCGTTCTGACTGCATCGAGTGTTTCAGAGACACGGCTGATGAATTATGGATTAACTTCAAGATGTGCTTAACTAATGAATAGGTAAGCTACCGTAAGTGTGTGGTAAACTATCAAGAGGCCTCTGTGTTTTCTCCTAACAATGCAATAGTACCGAATTAATAAAAGAAAAGCATCTCAGGTCCTCATCAGAACAAAGCGGCGCAGAAATAACAACCGCATTGTGATCACTTAGTGGTGGTGCCTCTTCCTGGTACCCTGTCTGCCAGGCTCTCAACGTCTTTCCTTATTTTGTTTTATACTCTTATTCCTAGGCTCCTAAGAAAATGACTTAATATATTTTGAGGAAGCTCCACCTGAATAAGAAATCACTTAAAAATTGGTAGCAACTGAAAAGTAAGATGGTCTCAAGGTCTTTCTTAATGAGGTGAATTTATAGAGCTTCAAGCCTACAAATTAAATATCTTAATAAATAAGAAGAAAATCCCTTAGATAGACTACACCCAGTGCAAACCAGCAACAAAAGCACTGTATCCTTTGAGCCCTCACTTGAATTATTTTGTTCAGAAAAACTGCATGCCCACAGTTCCATAGCAGAGCCTGGACTGCAAACCAGGCATTTTCTTTTCTTTTCCTAACACTTCCAGAAATCTGAAGGTCTACCATTTAGCCAGGTAATTAGATGTATATATATATATACACACACTCATATTCAGCACCCAGTCAGAACTTTCAAAGCTTATTTAAAAACTGCGTCTGCCTATGTGGAATTTCTTGGATCGTTCTCAGCCACCGATCACGCGGCAACTAATTCACCACCATTTCCACTGTGCTGCAGCCAACATCCACGTGCAATAAATTCAAGAGATCGGGGATTTTCTCCTCCTATCACGCCCTGTTTCTGTAGGCTCCTTTTCCTTCATTACCACCAGCATGAGAAAAACAATTTTCCTCCTGTGCTCCCCTAGGTCTCCGTGAGCCTGTTGGTTTGTGAATCCCAGCGAAGCTGAACGAGGCGAAACGCTATACACCGCACAGCACCACTGGAACGTCCTTCTTTCCACGGGGAGGATGCACAGTATGTCAGCAGTCCTTAAAGGAGAAAGGCAGAAAAACAAGCAAGCGTGCGGGAGTCTGAAACAGGATTTACCTGGCTTATATTGGTACACTGGCCCTTCACTGGAGCTCTCTGTGCAGCCTGAGTTGGCATCGGTTCCTTCTCCCTCTGAAACGCTCTCAGCACCGTTACGGACAGGTTCTGCTTCCTGCTCTCCGTTTTCTTCCACAGGTTTCACTTTTTTAAGTTCAGAGGGGTCTCTCTCCAGTTGAAACCCATGGCTCATTTTATCCTGTTCAGATTCAAGTACTTTGTCACCTGAAAGTTCCTCTTCTACTTTAGGCTGAAGCACAGACGGAAAGAGAGGTTACGTTAAAAACCCTACCAAAATTCAGAGCACGTGAAACGCCTCTTCAGTCCTTCATACAGCACGGCTGTGCGTAACAGGAACGTATATACCTCTCAAACAGTGATCTGTAGATGTGTAACAACGCACAGAACAACCGCATGACGTACTGATTCACTCCCGGGATAACCCAGTGATCATTAACAGCGCGAGTGGAAAGGCTTAGCGCTACCCGTGAAATCCCCAGCAGCTACTGAGATGGAACGGAGGAGCTGCTAAGCCCTGCAGCACGACAGCCATGAGCAGCAGCTAGCAATCCGAGCCCGGGAGGACAACCTCTCTTCTCCCCTCTCCCACAGCTCCCCAGTACTTTAAAGGGAATGCCACAGGTGTTTTTTTTGGGGGGGTGTCCTTTCTCTAAATGTAAACTTCCCGCTGCTAATTGGAGCAGATCCCAATACAGAAGGTAACGTAACGTGCAACCACAATTCCAGCGGCTCGGTTTCAGAAAAAGTAACATTTTCTATAGCATCTCTTGCTGTTAATTTTAGAGCTCTCCAAGGACACAGCCTTATTCTGAATTCAGACAGGGAAGGCGCCAGGAATGCACTTCTCCTGGGAGACACCGCAACACATCTAACCATTAAACAAAAGAAAGAATTAATCTGGGATGGCTCTCGATCCCTTTGGCTCCCTACCTAAGGGCACCGCAACCTAAAATGCTTTTTGCAGGTTTTCAAGGTAAAATGGTATGATGTTCTTCCAAGTACATTTAGCATTGGAGAAAATTCCAAAAGAAGCAGGAAATGAGACTCCTCCAACAAATGAGGAAGAAAACGGGCAGAGAGACCTTGCTGGCGCAGCCCAGCAACATCCTCTGCTCTCCAGCTTGAAAACGAGCAGAGGGATGCTTTTAACTTCCTTGGAATACCCACTCATCAGCTTTTCTGTTGACCACAGACCAGCCGTTGCAGCGTGATATTTCGCATACAAGCGTTTTAAGCATCTCTTCCCCCCGAACTGAGCAGAAAGCACTTGCCCACCGTTCAGTACACATAAATTAGCCTATCTGCTGTTTCAGTGGAGAAACTGCAAACGCTTGCTTATACGAAGGATGAAGTACTGTCCACTAGACCCAAGATCTACTCTGCAACACCATGCTTTTGTAGCGGATAGGTTCCACGATGTTTGCGGTAAGGGAAAGCTATGCAGTAAACAGCAGATGAATGATAACCAAAGAAAGTCTGGAGTAAAGATCTGGCCAACATCAGTTTTCGTGTATGCGCTGATAAGGGCAGTCCGAATTTTTATTATTATTTTTTATTCCCTCACCCCCTTTGTGATATATTCTAACTCCAATTTCACCCAGGACACTAAACAAAGAAGTTCCTCCTGCAACATCCCTACCAGCACAGCAGCAAAGGAGATGTTCTCAATTCATCTAACTACTGTTGAGGTGGTTTTGCATGGAAATGGCAACTTCTTCCCCTCCCAGCTTCTCCATCAGATGGTCATCAGGAAAACACCATCCTTCGGCCATGACATCACAATGACATCACTGTGCAGCAAAAGAATCTGCCAAATGTCACCACAGTGGCCTTGGGCCGCCAAACGGTGCACTTCTACAGGACTCAAGCCCCTTTTACCTGAGGACAGCAGTGACGACTGCATGTTCTTGAATGTTGGAAGTGGTTCAAGTAGGCAAGAATGAAGAAAACTTAGAGCTTCAACAGGGGACAGACGAAACCCGGTTATCTAAGAGATGCTGGGGAATATCACAGTTCTCCCCGCAAAAAGTCTGCCTTGGTTCCTTGTGAGAGACCGAGGAAGCAACGTGCCTAAAACACCCTTTCAGGAGAGCAACATCGTCGTTCAATTTGGAAAAAGGAAGACTGTGCTCCCTCTTACCTCTGCTTCTGCCTCTGTCACCTCCTCAGTGGCTTGGGTCCGGTCTTTTGGTTTCTTCCACATCTTTGGTGCAGTTACAGCTGTTTGGGCTGCAATACAAGCGTACATCTATTACAACACCAAATCGTACGGAGCAAACTCGGGCCGTGGCTGATGCGCTTCCCTCTCGCGTGCTGGTTTTAACCATACAGGAAAACGAAGTGGTCGCAGCCTCGCGGAGGATCCAGCTTGATATAAACACTTTTTGTTTCAATGCGGTAATAACAAAATCGTTAGAGTGACATTAAAACAAGATAATTGTTTTACAAGCTGCTCATTCAAGCTCGAAATGGTACTTCTGATAGCAAGGAGTTTATTACCGACACTACAAGGATCATGCAGGGCTAAAGAAAACCTTCAGCAACTGACAATTTTTGAAAGATCAGGTACTGGTGAGGAGCAAAGGTTGTGCTCTACATATTTCTCACACTGCATATTTTAGGAATTAACCAGCATCTGAACCATGACCATAAACAGGCCAAAAATCCCAGTATCTCATCCAAAAGAGCAACTCCAATCTTGCAGCACTACTCCGGCAACACAGCTCTCCTGAGCTGGATTTATATTTCAATTTAAAAGCAGGTTAACAACTCCACTGCTCATTAATTTTCCTGGTCAACTGACTCAAAGAAAATACCATATAATATTTCTAAGATCAGCAGTGATTTACTCTAATCACTTTTTTCCCCTGAAGGGTAAAAGAAACCACACAATATATTAAGAGGAGAGAAAACCATTAATCCAATATGCTCGTAATTTGTTGCCAGTGTTACCAACTTAAATTCTGATACTAGGCACATATGCATATTTAACAGAGTGTAAACAGAATTGATTTTGTGATTGAAGCTTACTGCAAACAGATCTGCAGCTCAAGCCTTTGGTTTCTAGCAGATACTACGGAAAAGCACAGCGTGCACATATTTTATCACCATGAAGTAGAATTTGGAAAGGCTCAGCTATGGATAAATGGAGAGTGACTGGAGACACCTTACACTAAGTCTGTAACTGCAACCAGATCCTTACTTGCGGCCTTCCCATGGGCAAAGAGGGAACTGGATTCGCTGCGCTCCCACCGCCCCAAAGGTACCTATGCATCTCAGCGGGTTGCTAACAGCGTTTCGGTGTTTTGAGGGTGACTACGGGCTTGCAGAAACATTGTGGTCTGAGAAATCAAGGCAGTCAGCACCCTGGTCTGAATGCGCAGTGCAACAGAAGCTATCTGCACTGAGCAGAGAGTGCTAAGTGCTACAAAAGTGAAGGTTAATTAAAAAAAAGAAGTATAATCCAAATATTCAGACATCATCTGGTCATTCACAGAACTCAGGCAATAAGGCTTGCAGTAACATCATTTACAACGTTCACAGCACTTCACTAAAGAAACACACAGCTCCTGTTCTACAGCTGGGAAAACACTGAGGATTTTCTACAGCACTTTTTAGCGGGGATGTGAACGGGCATTACAAAGCAGAACAAATATCGCCCCGCTTTCCAGGTAGGGACACAAAGTCATCCGCCTTTGATTGCGCAAAGGTTCGCAGAGGAGCCGGAAAGGTAACCTGGCTCTCCTGAACTCGCCTCCCATGCCACATCCTCCACAGCCGGCTACGGACGGAGCCAAGCTCCCAGAGCGCGGCAGAGCCCCGGGGGTCCTCAGCAGCATTGGCGAGCGACCGGGTCTCCTGCGGCTCAAAGGGGAAGACAGAAACGGCCGGGCAGCAGCCGACTGCAAAATGGGTTTGCCTTACGCAACTGGGGATTGGCTTTTATTACCCCTAACGAAAGCTTCCTGTTCTTGTGAGGATACGCTTTGGTTATTCTCACAAATGGCACCACCTGAGGAACGCAGACCTGAGCCCAGCACCGGCCGCGGATGCAACCTGCGCTGAGCGAGCCGCAGGTGTCCGGGCAGGCAGCGATTCCTGTGATTTAGCAGAGCACGGACCTGCTCCCGCGACGGCACCGGTAATCCAAATCCGCCGCTAAACCAGCTAAAAGTAAGCCAAGGAAGAAGTCCTCTGCTTTTCAACCATCAGCTCACTGCTCTAGGGCTGGCACCAAGCACCGCTGCCACGACAGGATGCCCTGGGAATTATTTCTTGTCCAGGAAAGCTGCCTCGCAGCTCTGGGGACGCCTTCAAGAAGAAGGGTGTCACGCCTGCCTGCGTGTTCGTCGTGCTGCCAGCAGGTGATGAGGGGAAAGATGTGACCGTGCGCAACAGTGACCCAAACACACGTGGATGGTCGCAGTCCCATCTGAAATATGGGGCAGGATTTGGTTTTGAAGGCAAAGGGGGGGGAAAAGAAGGAAAAGGAAAGTTACTTTTGGTGATATGCAGTATACAGAACAAATCAGATGCTGCTATAGCCAAGTAATTTATGATTATCAGAGCAGCGCAGTTATACAAAGAGATCTGAAAACTGCGGAGCTGCACAGCTCTAAACGCAAGCAATCGACAAACTCTGGGTTTAAAGTTTGCAGAATTTCACTCCACTCAAGCTGAAACTCTGCAATGGAAAACACCCAGGGTGTAAAATAACACTTTGTTTTCAAATGTACAGAAAGAATCACAAGCTAATGGATTCTGAGTTGGCAAAGGTTTGGCATGTTTTCTTCCTCAACTGTCAGGCAGTCAATGTTAATATTATTGCTTCTCAATGACACGTTCTTTCACCTTTTTTGGCAGAAAAAAGACGTATAAAGGGCGCGATCTTGTGATGGGGCAGCACAGACATCACTAAGTCTTGCTTTTTTTTTTTAAATAAATTGTGCAGACCTTTTCCTGCCTTGGGGCTACGCCGTGCTAGGATGCTGGGACGGGTGCTCGCCGGCAGTCCCTGGACACAGCAGCAGCCCAGGACGAGCCCTGCAGCCTGCAACCCCCTACTAAAAATGTGGCTGCGCCGCATTTCAGAGCTGGCTGGGGTACACATGGGAGATCAGAAAACATTGCTCAGTATTTCCCCTCTTAAAATAGGCAACATTGGATTTTTCTGTGAAGCTGTCATTTCTGCTCCAGGAACTGACTCAATAGGAGAATTTATGCTAATTTATGCTTAGCTTAGGTATCTGCTTCATGTGCCCCAGAACCAAGGACGGAAGAGAGCAGTTACCTATGGAAACCTCAGGGATAACAAAAGGGGCCCGTGCCAAAATACCAAAACCACACACAAAACCCCAAAACAACCCTGCCAAACCCAAAGCCTGAGCAGGACAAGGGCACGATCTGTGCTCTCTGAAAATCGAGCCTGGCATTTAACTGCGAGGCACTTCCACGAGCCACAGAAACACCAAATGAACGCGTCCGGTTCAGCTCTCGGCAGGGAGGTCTCCCAACACTTTTGTTCCTTCTCAGATAACCGAATTCCTCCTCAGACGCAGGTCCGTGTTTGGCAGCGCTCACACATCTCCCAGGCTTGTTCTCGGCGGCGTTAGGTGGGAACCTCCTTCTGGCGGAGGAGTGACACCAGCAGACCCAGCGTGCTGCTGCTCAACAACACTGAGCTCTTGGCCTACTGCTGATGACAGAAATCAGAGACGACAGGAGTGAAAAAACTGGTCTACACCACAGGTTACATCTCACTTTTACGTGCTTGCTAAGTATCGCCTACTTTATTACTTCTGCTCTTTTTTTTAAAAAATATTCCTCCTTTCATATTTTGAATTATAAAACAAGCACAATTCCATTGCAAACAGCAGTGCTGGCACTGACACGCAGGACCAAAACTCAAACTAGTGAAATCCTCTAGCTGCCACAGGACTGGAAAGAGTAACAAAATCCTTCTTTCCAGACCATCCTGCTCATCATTACCAGCGCAAAACCCCCACGGGACAACTGCGCTCCGCAGCCCCTGTGCCATGCAACCAGCTCCTCCAGCTGCCTCACCTGCTGGCGAGGAATGCTTGCTGCCGGAGCCGCCCGCGCCTGCCAGCCCACAGCCATCAGCCGAGACAGAGCGGGCAGGCTCCTCGCCGGGCCCCCCCGATACGGGGGCCAACCGCTAAGCATAAATTAATAGTCGTTTTTATTATTATTATTATTCTTTTCCTCTATAGCCAAAGGTGCCATTGAAAACAAAGCAAAGACTCACCATCTCCTTACAGCTCATGGGAAAGAAAATATATTCCAGTGGGATATGGCACGAAATCAAGAAAAAGGTGAAACCTGATTTATAGTTCCAGTTCTCCATCTTTGGGTGCTGGAGATATTTCTCCAAGATATTTCCAATTACCACCCCATGCTGCTTGTTACAGACTCCACAGCTAAGAAACGCAGGGACTCACAGCCAGCTGGGCTACTTTACGTTGAAATACGTCTCATAAATTAGCTCTGCAAGAGAAAGTCCTCTGAAGTTCAAAGCATATTAAGCTCTTTTAGCTTCCTATGTTACCAGGAGTTCTGCCCGCGACAGACATCAGTCTCTTATTTCCACCTTTGCTTCTCATAATAGTCTTGATAGAAAGATTACATCAAAGGCAGGCTTTCACAGCACGTCCTAAAGGCTCCAAGGCTCTTGTAGCATCTTTTTTTTTTTTTTTAAATAAATTCCACTCGACCAACAACATTTTTCCTGTTTTGTTCCCTGAGAAGCACTGGTCTCTCACTGCAGCCAGCAAAGCTACTTGAGAAAAACAGAATTTAATAACAAAAGCAACTGTATGCCATTGATGACTTATAACTGGAGCAATGTTTTTGGTAAGGATCGCAAGCTGAAAGCTGCATTCCTCTCCTGATAATATCTGTATTTTTTTTTTTTCCTCAGAATGGAGATGAGTAGGAATTAATTATTTTAAAAGCTGCATGCTCTTGCCATTTGCAGATAACAGCTCTGAAAACCTCAAGACAATCATTCCTGTACAGGCAGGACGAGATCTGCTGGCTGAACCCTCGCGGTGGGACAGACGTGTCTCCTGACTGGACATTCGGCTGAACGTTCAGAACAGAAACGCAGTCAGCAGTGAGAAACCAGGTATCACACACTGCTTGCAGGATAAAGAACTGCAGTTCCCAGCAGTTCAGTGTTCTGACACCCATCAAATCATCCTTATTTTATAGGAGATAAACAAGACCAACAAGGACAACAGGTCCACTTCTTTTTTTTTTTCTTTTCGAAAATCAAGCCCCAAACCCGCTGTTTTGCCTTGCCTTGCTGACCCAACCCTCCCTGTCCCGAAATTATTACCAAAAGATCACAGTGCAAACAGCTTTACGGAGAAGTGTGAGAGTTCCCACGGCCTCAACAACATCCAAAACGACAGAGAGCCAGGACCAGCTCGCAAGCGCTCACGAGATTTGTCAGTCACGCAAGCTTTGTGATAATTCAAAGGTTAGCTCGGTGAATCTGCTTATTTCATTGTGAAATGGGGCTAGAGATGCCGATGAGCAGTCTACAAATGAACCGCCTGGTACCAGATATTGATGCCCCTAAAATTGCTGTTTTCATGATGCAGACTAATACAACTTAAGACATTAAGAGCAGACAGAATATGTAGTATAAAATAGAAAAGAGAACCAGGCACACTCCAATTTCTGCAAAATACGATGAATACAACACAAGTGCTCCTGTAGAGATCCTTCGACCTTGGAAATCCAGTGGAGACCTCAGGCCAGTGGAAAAGAAAGAGCACAATTTCCCGGCATCACAAAAGGGTCAGCTCTGCTCAACTCATCTCTTCCTGCATACACTAAAAAAATCTGTTTTCTTGGACTGTAAAAAAGAACTTCTGGATAATAAAGATGTTTAAGGGAAAGCCTCTGCGGTCTGAACATATTTGTTTCTATCTATATACAGAACTCGACAGAGAAAAAACAAAGTATTGTTTTTCTGATGGTTAGATAGCAGAACGGAGTATTCTGTAAAGCGCTTGAACAAGCAAATAATTTCACCCATCCCTGAAACGCTGTCACCTCCATCACAAAATACAAGATGTGCTTGCAAGTCTCAACAGCGCTGCCCTGACACTTCAGAGGGGAGGTGGATTAACTTCTCACCCAGGAACCCCTAAGTTTTTAGGCAGGTTGGATTATAAATATGAAAAGGAGACATCTGTTGGGGCAGAAAAGCTAACACGCTTCTTTTTGCAGGGTGCCAGGAGTATCTTAACAACTGTCACGGTCAGATCATTGATTTGGTGCCTCCTGCAGAAGCCGGTGCTCCCTGCAGCCCGGAGCCCTTGGCGCTGTGCAGGACAGGTTCAATACTCACTCAATAACGAGCGCTGCCTCCTTCGCTTCCTGCAGCAATTGGATTATTCTTAGAGGTCTCTGGTCTGAGTAGTGTCCCAGTCAAATCAGATCAGCTACCATTAAAGGGAATAAAGCAGCAGGATTTGCAGCTAACAAACTGCTCTGTAATAAGTACACACTTCTGAAAACCCACACGGTGCTGAAAACACCAAGGAAATATTGCTAAAAGTCACTGAGCTCATGCTTACCAGCACGTGTTTGAGAAGTTTCCCTTATTCCAGTTTCTATCTTATCTCCAGAGATCACAAAAAAAAACCTCTTAGCCTTTAGTTCAAGAAAAAGAAAAATACAGCCCTTTCTCCTTCCATCTGCAGTTCAGCATCTGTATTTTCCAGAGCATTGGCAGAGACATGTAATTCCTCACGCAGCCTAGAAGGATGCCTGCATTAGCAGTCACCTTCAGGTTACATTATTTAAATCTCTCCTCCTCTCTCCAAGAAAGAATTGTAAAATTATTGCCCAAAAAAGGTTGGCAGGGAAATGCAACACAGTTATGCTTCATTACAGGACGGGTAGAGTTTAAAAAACTGACATGGAGAGTATTTCACTTTCCTTGAAGTACCGAACTTTTAATAGTAATCAGAGTTTCAAGCGATGGTTTAGGTGACTTGAGAAATATTCGTTTCTGTGTTGCGAAAGCCAATGTATTGGCTAACGTGTGCTGTCTGGTCTAATGACATCAGAGCATTAAAATTAATCTGCTACATAATTAAAAACCCAAAATGCTGAACTCTTTTTTTTTTTTTTTAAATATAAACCACAGGACATTATAAAGCAAGCAATAACGTTGCAAGCTGGAACCTGGCTGTGTAAAACCTTATTTACACAGAGGCCCAGTTCTCTACTTTGTAAGGAAATTAATTTGTGTTATGAAGTAGCTCAGATTGAAGAACAATAAGTGCCAGAGGAGCAAAATGACTTGAGTGAAATAAAAAGAGAAACAGATTAACAGAAAAAACCTCCGTGCTCGGTACAATGAAGGGCTCTTTCTGATCTTTTCTAGGTACTGGATGCTATTGAAGATACTGAATCAGTAAGACCCAGCGCACTGATCCTGTGCAGCAGTATAAAAATATGGAGCCAGGCCAATCTCAGCTTTTCATTTAATTTAGTCCATAACAGAGCGTAGTAATAGAAGCTACTGATGCTGCTATACATCCATCATTTGCTTATGAAAGAATAAACGTATAAACAAACACATGCAGATTGAACTTCCGAAGGCAAGAAGCTACATCTGGGGGAAGCGCTTCCCAAAGCAGCCGGTGCTGGAGGAAGCCCCGAAGGACCAAAGCCGCTCCGAACTCACCCAACACAGGAGTCACGAACGTGCCCTGGCCTCACCCCGTCCGCACAGCAGTCGCACCTGATCTCAGGACTGAATCTCTCCCTAAAACTTGGAGGTTGGAAGCAGTCAAAACAATTCAACTATGGAAAACTATTGGAAATGTTATTTTTTAAGAAAAGCCTACTGTTTCCCCTGTCTTTCTTGTCCAAACTCCATCAGTTTTAAATTCAGAGGATATTTAAATAAACAACCTCAGCTTCACAGCTCTGAAAGGACTGCAAAACAGGGTGTAAAAGATGCGATACATTTAAATGGCTTACCACTGCTAGGCATGCATAATAGCCACCATTATACTCCCTCAAGCAGCTAAATACAAGTAATTGATTGGTTTAACCTCTTTTCCACAGTTTCATTTCCAGGAAGTCCTGAAAAAAAAAAGCACTTTTCTATAGGAAACGCAGCAAATAAAAACAGATTGTCTGAATTAATCCACTAAATGCTAAAACAGCGACATGATAGGACGCTGAAACCAAAGGCAGATAATGACATTGAGAGAAGTAGCCTAGGTTTTAAAAGGCAGTTACAGAACTTTTTTTTTTTTTGAAAAGCAATTCATAACAAGTCCTTATGCCTCCCAAACCAGAATACCTTGTTTTCTGAAAAATTCAAGCACCATGAAACGAGGCGAACAGCCGAGCCTAGCTAGGAGAAGGAGAGATTTTTGCTTACGCATTACTTTCATGGAAGAAAACCAGATGCATCGTTAATTAGGGCTGGGCAGCTGCAGGTGTGTGACACTTGGTGCTTCAGTCCTTTGAAAAAGCTTTAATGGGACGTTTCATTTACCCACTTCTGGTAACACCATGACATATTTTTGTAGCTGGAAAAAACCAACCCCACAGGTTTCCAGAACCTGCTGGCTCAGAAGGTTCACCCAGAGGAGTTCAATGGCTGAGTTTTAAACCTGGTTTAGGAGCAGGCTGATAAATCTGAAGCAACAGACATTGAACCAACTGGCTGATCTTGGAGAGAACATGAGCAGCATCCTTTGAACCCCTCTGCTAACAGTGCTTGGGAATGCTGCCCTATGTACCCATTAAAGCACAACGCTGGCAGCTTACGTGAACCCAGCCAACCCTAGGATCCACGTGCAGTTGGCTACCTCTTCTGAACGATTATTGAGGGTTTTTTTTGTCTCTGCAAACAAAGATTAGCATTTTACAATCACAACAACGGTCATGTGGCAGAATCAGATTTTCTTGGGGGCGGATACAAACGGAAACATCTGATAGAAAAAGAACCCCAAAGACCCCTTTCCTTCATCTTCAAGTTTACCGCACACAACCATGGTGCCAAATGCTTACCTGGGACAGGACTCCTGTTAGAGTTTAAACTCTGAGCCTCTGTACTCTCCTCCAGTTGCCCATCTGCTTCTGTCTCTTCCTTCTTTTCAGCATCTTCTACCTCTTCGTTAAGAGTAGTTCTTGTGCTCTCCTCTCCTTCTAAATCTCCCTGAACGACAGGGAGGGCACTAGGAGATGGAAGAGGAGGTGGAGAAGGAGTTGTAGTGGTAACAGCAGCAGCAACAGAAATAGGAGGAGAAGGAGGAGGAGGGGTTGGAGGAGGGGTTGGAGGAGGAGAGGGAGCAGCGTGAGGAGCACTGGAAGATGGCACACTTTCCACTTCTGCTGGAGGTGCTTCTGGTATCTCCAACTCAGCAGTCAATGGTGCAACTTCCGGCTGGGCTACATCTACTATGCTCTCTGTAGCAGTTACTTTTTCACTAACTCCATTTAATTCATTAATTAGATTAGTACTAGCAGTCACTGGAATATCACTAGATGCTACACTACTAGGCTCCTTGCACACCTCAGCATCAGCCTCTTCTGCTGGCAAAGGGTCTGATGTGTCTGCGCAGGGTGTGGCATTAGATATAGGCATTGCCTCCTCTTTTGGGGAAGCGAGTTCACATCTCTCCTCTGAGTCAGCTGTGAATGAGGATTTACTAGAAACGGCGACAACAGCAGCAGCAGCAACGACTGCAACAGGAGCGGCTGGGGTTGGTGACGGAGCAAGAGGAAGTTCTGGTGGGGTTTCCACTGGGGTGGCCTCAGTTGTCTGGCCAGCTTGATCTTTTTTCTCCACAGTAGGTTCTGGTCTGAGGACTGGAGAAGACGGTTTTAATACTGGATCTGGTTTTGGCTTCTCTTCTGGGAAAGAAAAAAAAAGCCAATGTTACAACCAGCAGGTCAATTCCATTTTCCTTTGCTGTATCTAAGCTCCTTCCCCTGGTTCCCCTTGCCTGTATTCTGACTGCTGTTCAAGAAGGTCCAGGGAAGAAACCAGAGGCACCTGAAGCTAATCTTTGCATCTAAAGGAAAAGCCCAGACAACCTGCAGCTTGGAAATCTAAAAATGCAGCAGCCGCTGCTATTTTTCTGAACGCAGGCTCTGCAGTAAATGGCAGTCCTTCACAGAAAAGGCATGTAAGCACATGGAGAAACGTGGATTTTTTGCAGAAGCTCTGCTGCCGAAAATAGAATTTTTCTTGACAGAAATTGCAAAAGACAAAAATACGCTTTAATTGGATTCTGCCCCAAAGAAGCATGGGGTCATAACACCGAGACCTGGGCAAACTCACGTTCCAAAACACAGGCTAACAGAGACACTGTTATGGCTGCCACGTGTCACGTCATTACTAATATCTGAGACATATTTAGTTTATTTTTTACTTGTTATTTCCAAACTCTGTCGCCCTTCAGCATATCAGACTGAAGGACATAATCCCCTTTTTTGTTCTGAATTTCAGCAGAGAAAAGGTATATTTTCCAAAGCAAGCAGAAACAAAATGGGGTTTAAGCACAGCTGCCACCAAAGAACAGCACCGTCACCTTTGATGTTTGTGGTCTATGGATATCAAGCAGGGTTGGAAAAGCACAGTGAAATATGCACGTGGATCAAACCAAACCCAAAGGATGAGAAAACACTGTGCACAGAGAAGTCCTTGTATTTATCCTGTAATTAGGACGCAGTCCCCGCCACGCACATCACGCAGCTCCCAAAGGTCTGCCACAACTTAAAACACGCATCCTCGCTTCTTCTGAAGAAAGTACGAGCCAGGACCCTAAAGATCACTACGACCTCTGCCACCTCTGACTTGATGACAAGACGCAGATTGTAAGATCTTGTTCAGGGAAGAGTCACAGCGCTACAACTCTGCCAGACAGATGCGACAGGGATCACTCAAAGTCAACCACACAGCTGGCGGGGGCTCAACGATCCTGTTTCAAACCATAGGAGGAGGTCAGCTTTACCTGTCTTCAGGGAGGGAGCTCCGCTCCGCTCCGTGACGGCAAGATGCCCCAAGGCTTTCTGAGCACTGAAACAACAAGGAACTCCTTCGGGACAATGACACGATAGCAAAAAGCAATTCTGGGAAATTCGGAGGCACAAATCCTGCTGTTCAGGTTAGGAAATCAAAGGCCACAACCAAGCCAAAATCATCCAAATTCAGGTAGAACTGAACAGGCCTGGCTTTGGTTGGTGTCTTCCAGCTCTGCGGGCTTTCCATTTGGGGCTTATTGAACAGAGTCTGAAGGGAAAGGGCTTTTGAAGGAGAGCCCGTCTGAAACTGCTTGTAGCACCAGGTCCCACCTTCGGGAACAGCTGGCGCAAAGAAGGACTTCCAAACTCTGCCGGGGCTGTCGATGGCTGGAAGCAGCGAGGACCACGGCCCAAGCGCTAGTTTACCAACTTAATGAGGCATGCAGAGAGATGGCTTTGGATGAGGATGACAAACGGAGAAAAAGATGGGAGAAAGTATCCCAACAGCTGATTCTGATGGCTCCGTGTAAGAAAAAGGACCCGAGAACTGTTTTAGAGAAGAAAATGCGTCACCTCCAATTTCTGGAACGTCCTTTGCAGACAACTCATGGAGCATTCTTGACATTTACAGCTCGCTATAAACAACTGCCTGGATATTCTCCCCCTTGAGTCAAATGAGATTGCTCAAAAAAAAATTCATTTGAAGTGTCTAGATAAATGTTCCAAGAGATAAAAACACAGCAAAAATATACAACTGCGTTTAAAAAACAGTGGTTTAAGCACACTTTCTTCGAACTACGCCTGATTTGGGGAGTACTTTAGCTACCAGATGAAAGCTGCATGTGCAAAATTCAAAGAGAGAAGTAATTTGAGGGGTGACTTCGGAAGAATGATGTGCAAATTTGGCTAATGAAAAGTAAATCTTAACTTGAACTACCATCATGGAGAAAAAATCTCAATGTCCTGACAAAGGAATATTCATCCCTGCCAACTATTACAGAAATGGTCACACGAAACAACATACAGTTGGGAAAGCAAAACAAAAATCAATGCAATTCATCAGAATTGAATGAGATCTCTTCCTAAATATGCCAAGACTGTTCCTCACATTATATTTAGAAAGTACTTACTGGAAGTGCTAGGCTGTTCAGGAGGAAAGTTTGCACCATCAAATTTTTTTTTTTTTTTTTTTTAAATCTTCAGATAAATACAAATCTTGCAAAGCTACCCTGTACCCATAGCCCTGCAGGTTATTTCCAGACCAGATCGCAAGAGGTCCTTTACTGGTGGCTTTGTCTCTCTTCCTAAACCAGTCCGGGAGAAGCGTGGGGCTGGAAGGGAGCCTGGCTGCACAGAGGCTCGATCCCAGTTGCAGAAAAGCAGGAGGAACACAAGAGGAAAAGATTTTAGAAATACTTCTAAAAACTCAGCAGGACAGATGCTTGTGATCTCCTCCATGCAGAGACATAAAAGCAAGAGAGGGAGCTGGGCTGCTGGGTGGTCGCAGTGGCAAAGGCTGCCGAGACTGGTGGACGGGAAGATTTTGCTGGATATGGGAATTCATTTCTACTTCATGGTGTTTATCTGAAAATAATCGCTGGGCTTGCTGCCATTTTTCCATCTTTTGTCCCGATGCAAACATTTGCAAGGCAGTAATGATGCTGGCTTCGCAGGCAGTTTTTGGAGCACACGTTACTGAGTCACAGTGTAAGTGAAGGGGCCTGAAGTTTTTCAAACTTTGGGATCTAACATTAATCTGTTTCCCACAAACTGTGTCATGCATTCTCCGTGCCTGATACATTTCAGAATTTGGAAGGAGGTTTAAAAAATAATAATCCTCCAACCATCACACTGAACCCGTGGCATCTCCCAAGCTGAGCAGAAGTGGACAGCTCTGATTTCATGCCCGATTATACCCCATTACACCTTCTGCACCAGCCGAGGTCTGAAACCAGGCTCCTCTGTGCTCTGCCATCAGCTTGACGTAATTTCTCCAGCAATACCCTTGCATGCTGCAGCTCTGGAGATACGTAAGCACCAGGGGCACCTATGGGAATGACAACTGCTTGCCCCCAAGTAACGCTTCCAAGATACTACAGCAGCAAAGGTGAGCCTCTCCTGCCTTCCTCCAAACTGTGTATGAACTTCGAAGCCTGAAAAGCCAGAAACAGCTTTAAAAGCAGCAAATGCAGACCGCAGGCTAGGATTTTAAATACAACACAATCCCAAATTCAGCAGTCTCGCTAATGGCTTAAACACAAAAATAACTGGGACTGCAGATCCTGGCAGCGAGGAACAGCAGAGGCTGGGGCTGCCTGCACGGCACACGTGCTCTGTTCCTGATCCTGAAGCCAGTGAATAGGCCAAGTGCTGTGCACAGTTATTTATAACTGCCAAACGATCACTGAATATCACAAAATTAGAACGGCAGCTTTATACCAAGTTTCAACTGATGCTAACGAGTACCCCAGGTGAAGGGCACAAGGGAGAATGTGACCCACAGAACGAACGCAGTGAAGCAATCATAGCGGTTTTCATCAACACCTGATTTCTATGCCATGCAACCCCATCTGTGACTATGCTGATTTTGGAACAAAAAATCCAACATTGGGCATGAAGTGAATGAATGAAAAAGCGATTTAGTTACCTTGGCATATATTTGTTGACAGATGTGCCCCCCAGGTCACTAGCTCAGTTTAAACTGGTGACTGTAATGGCATCTAAACTACCTTCACCTTTATCTCGCTGCCCGTGACCGCCTCACGCTTCACACTTCTCTCCCCCACCCCGAGGCCACAGCTGAATTCTGATGGTGTTATTTTAGTGCTCATTCTTTCTGTGCAATGCTTACATAAATGTGCTCTTTAGCAATTTTTGGACTGGAACAAATGTTTGAATCTTTCTGGGATGTAATGGAGATAAACACAGGAAAGCTCATCAGTGTTAAATCCCAGTTAAAGTCCTGATTTATATTTAAACCAGTATAGCCAGACCTATGTAGCTAAATAAATAAAGACTATTTACTTCCAGTTAACTTACAGTTGCCTTACAAAGGGATTAAGTTAAACAAAAGCATATGGAGGGAGAAAGGGGAAAGACCCGCTTGTCCTGGAAACACAAGCTCTCAAACACAGAGCTGAAACACTGTGATGGGACTGGTGTAACGTGCTGGATTTTATGGTTCCGTGTCAATTTGCTCCAAGGGGCAAATGCGTTTTGACGCCTGCATCGCGGTCATCAGATGCCCGCGTGGAGCGGCTGGGCAGGAGCAGAGCAGCAACGCGCGGCAGCGAGCCTGCGAGCCGTGTGGCTAGCGCGGCCAGGCATTTTATACGCGCTAAGTCTACCTACACCTTCTTCAGATGACAGAGACTTCTTTTTGCACAAAGATCTGCAGCACCAGAGGAAACACAGAACTTGTGAAGCCTCCATCCCTGGAGGTTTAGAGGAATTGGCTAGACAAAGCCGTGGCTGGCGATAGCCCTGCTTCAAGTGGGAGATGGGACCAGACCTCTCCAAAGGGTCCCTTTCCAACCAACACTTCTGTGATTCATTTCTAGGAACAGCAGCAGTCTCGAGATGTATCTGTGAACAGCTTTCATTGAGGAAAAGCCCCAAAGTCTATGCTACGGCTGTAAGAGAGCAACATTGTCATTAAATTTTAGAATCCAGCAGAGACCAGCCTCAGGGATACTTCCCTTCACTCTCCGTCTAACAGTGACCATGCTGCTATTTGGATCTGTGACATCTGAAGTGTTAGGGGCAGCTTCTTTCCCTCTTTTCAGAGCTATGCTTCTCGGGGGCTTAGTTTTCTTCTAGCAAATACTCCGAAAAATCTCGGCAGGCTCAATGTTTATCAGAAACGCTCACAAGTAGAAGATGGCACTTCTCAACGTTCACGTACACAGTGCTCTAGGCAGAAACCTCAAACGCTGCAAAGCGGTGAATAAATGAGAAGCAAACAGGAGCGTCAACTCCGTACCACGACACCAAGTCCGTTAACATGACGGCAGCGTACACATTGTTAACTGCAGGTTTTTAATGCCTTTTAGACGGCCATAAAATTTCAGTGTAGGAAGAGACTTGGCACACACCACCTTCCCTCCTGGGACACCTTTTCTTTAAACAGACCGTTAAGTATCTCCCTTCACATATGTATTCTGAGATACGAGAATGAAAAGTAATCACTTTAAGAAACTTTTTCCATCTGTCTTTTTTTTTTTTTTTTAAACACTGAAGTCAGCAAAATTTGGTAAGCCATTTACGAGACGCTTTGCACAATAACATTTTTTCTAATTAATTTCTCCTGTGTCCTGTAGGACAAGATACACAAACGGCTCTGGAGTAGCCATACGATGTTCTGGTTATGTGTCATTGCTATGGCTGATAAATTGTTCAAACGATATAAAGTCTCTCCGGCTAAGACCATTTTACTGACAATACACTTGTTTCTGAAGGATGGTATGTGGGTTAGAGGAGGCTCACGCTTCTCAGTGCTCTGAAACAATGCTTAGGACATATAAGCTTTAATACAATTATTTTTAACCAGTTTCACGTTGGCAAATTTCAATTAATTCCCTTAGCAACGCTTTGTTAAACGTTCCACTGGAGGAAAAGGCGGCCCTCCCCTCCTATTGCTGCTGACTGCTACCCTGCTTGTCTCCATGCCAAAAATATTCCAACTACAACAAGAAAGGAAAAAAATGACTAAAAATAATCATGGAGGAAATATCCATCAACAAACCTTGCTTCGGGTTGCTAGCCGCAGTGACAGGGGTGCTGGCAGCGAGATGGGTGTTCTCCACAGTCCCATAAACCACAGGGCTGTGCTCTGGGACCTGGCTGGACAGCTGCTGGGATTTGAAGTACAAAAAAGGGTGATAATGAGCGTGCGAACATAAAAACTAGCAACATGGAACACAAGCAAGCAAGTGGGGAGACAAGAACAGTGTGGGATAGAAAAGAAAAAGCAAAAGGCAGGAAAAAAAAAAAGAGAAGATACACAGACCGATTGAATAAATTCAAAAAGTACATGGGAAAGGGAGGGAGGAAAAGGCAGCAGGAAAGGGGGAAAAAGAGACGATTACTGTTAACAACAGCAAGAAAAAGACAGCACAGTTATTAATACACTTCATTCTCCTAACGCTTCTTCCACGAGCAGTAGCAATGCTCCTCCGAGTAGTCTGCAAAATGTCAGATATGTACCAAGAGACTCCTGGACCTCTCCGTAACTTAAGCGTGCTTTCTGGGCTCAGCTCCGTTCTCCACTGCTCAGCTGTTTCGAACGTCTTTGATATTTTTTGAGTGAAACACCAGAAAACAGCGGGTTGGAACTGCGGATATCAGTATGACTGCCGCAAGGTGTTATTTTGCTAACCGCAAACGCTGCTCACGCTGACGACTACAAACTCTGTTGGTTCAAATACCCAACAGCATGTGCAGAGACGTATGTACGCGCACATGCACGTGCCTGTATAGAGATAAGGTGTGTATGTACGTATACAAATATAAATTACTCATATATTTATCTATATGCATACTGATATTTACCATCACACTAGGAAAATAACTTAGATTGGTGATACCTGTGGGGTTGTATGAAAAAAGCACCTGATGCCTTCCCCAAACAGACTTACGGATGATACATGCTGGGTAACACTGAGAATAAAAACAGTTCTGCATTAATCTAAAGGAGAGCAGGCATGCCCAGCTCCCGATCAATGCAGAGTGAGCCCAGTGTTTTCTATATATAAAAACAAAACTGCAAGACCAGCAGGTCACAAGACTGAAAAAGCCACAGCCTGGGGCAAAGACCATATATTTTAATTATCTCCCCAGCATTAATGGGACAAATGAAGACTTCACCTGTTTGATAAAAGACAAAAACAAAACAACAACAACAAAACCCCACCGTATCTCCTCTCAGAATCTAATACAGACCTTCTGTAAGACCAAGCAACTACGCCAAACTCACTTGAACTTACAGGTAAAGCACTTGTGCACATTATAGTGAACGCGGATTGGAAAGCCAACTGTTTGTAAAATCCCCTTAAACGCAAATCGGGGACCACGCAAAGAAGAAAACTGAACTAAATCTAACTCTTACGATCTAAAAATGAAAAGCCACCCAGCTTTTTACAGGTGGATCTTCTTAGCTAGCTACTATCATGCCGGCTTCTCAGAACACCCACAGAAACAGGGATTTTTAAACAATTTAGATAAAGCGGAATGCCCAAGACATGGGTGTCTAACTCCTTCTTTCAGACAGGCTATCAGAAATCCATGCAAAACTTATTTCCCTAAAAAAGAAACTCTCTGGCAATCTACTCCTTTTCCTGAGACTCTCATTTCCAGCTTTTTCAGCTACTGCATCTGAACAGCGCAGAATGAAGAGAATTATGTTCAATACATCGTTTTTCACAATTTCAGGCAACAGAATGGGAAAGGAGGACTGTGAAAAAGCACACCTGGAAAAAAAAATAGAAGATCTAAGTAAGTGGGGTGAAGGGTTGATTTTTTTTATTTGGGATTGCTCCTCTTCCAGGAATGAGCCTGATGAGATTGGCTGGACCGCGGATGAAGAATCACCTCTGCACCTTCAGCCAAAGCCGAAGTCAGCCAAACACAACACGGCTTTTACAGACAAGCAGACTTCAAGAACACGTTCCCTTCACCCTCAGTGGATCATTAGTTTCATGTTATGAAAATTTATGGACAAAAGCAATGGGGAAAAAGGAGAATGTGGTAAGAATCACAGGAACCAAACGAGACCAGTGGACGAGAAACCTGTAAGCCTTGAAACTCCTCGGATCAGTAAACATGCTTAAGAACTTTGGAAAGCATTCATTCATTTTGTGGGAACCGTACCGCAAGGCAATAAAAATGGTACTTAAGTAATGACCCCTACAGGGTCTCAGATTCAAAATGGAGCATTTAGAGACTTTCTAGGAAAAAAACACTCAAAATTGCGCTCATGATTTATGATGCTAAAAGAGTTGCTCTGTTACTCTATCCTCCCATGTCCTGCCTGTAGACTGAGAAAACACAGAACGTGACAAACTCACCAATACTTGGAAGAGGTTTGCCAGGAAAATAAGAGCATTTCTTGCTCTTTAAAAGGTGATCTTCTGTGTGAGTCAGTGCTGAGCAAATACTGCAGCCAAATTCTGTATGTGGTCCTGGTTTTTACATATCTTCATGGCAAAAAAAATTAGTGTGAAAAACAGCACAGTGCTAAAAATGTATAAATAGTATCTCCACTTCTCTTATGCAGGAGCTTTAAAGCATTTTAGCAATTAAACCTCAGAAAAATCCTGGCACAAAAGGGAAATTCATCTTTTCACAGACGACAAAAGGCAGAGCGGCTGAGCACGCTCAGCAGAGCCACCTCTCACGGCTCCACGAGCCGAACGCACCAAGTGCCCGAAGCTCGGTGGTACTGCAGGGGAGCCCCAGCAGGTGGAAATTCTCTGGGTCGGGGGATCTGTAGTTTCTGGGGGACAGCTCGCCGGCCCGCAAACAGTGCTGCACAGGGGCTGGGGAACCACTACAAAGGCGCTGGCAAGCCTCCACCGAAGGCACGCCTCGGTCAGAGATGCTGACTACAAAGCAGGAGACAGGAAAAGCACAGAAACGGCAAAAGCCACACAACTTGAGCCCTGGCAGCGCTGCTCATGTTTTGGACAAGCCCAACAATTTCTGATGTTAAGCACTTAATCTACTGCTTGGGGCTTGCGTTATTAAAATTTTGGGTCCGTTAAAATTTTCCATTTTACCTGTAGATTTGTTTTTTTTTGTTGTTTTTTTTTTGGAAGCAGGTGATACAACAAGCCTTATTGTAAAATGGTTTCTTTTTTAAAATACGGTAAATTTTTGACAGGGGCTGGTCTACGGCAGTGGCTTCTGTGCACTTTTTGAACAAGATTTTCTTTCTGCAGCTGTGTTGCTTAAGTAATGAGATTACAGAATCAGATACTGGCAGTCAATGTAAAATAAGTGTTACTGGAATCTAGCTTTTTTTTTTTTTAAAATATGGTCAGGTAGGGAGTCACTTCAATAGATGACACTTCTTCAAGCCCTGAGCCTCCATGTTCACATTTTGAGTGTTCGCCAGATGAAATGTCATCCAGCCCCCCACATGCACGGCTTGGTTTGAAGGCGTAGTGGAATGAGACAACAGCAACGCTTCCCATGCACCTCTTCCAGGAGCGGCCGTAAATTCCGAACATTTCAATACGCAGGTATTTTATTTTCGTAAGAATCTCACACTGACTGTTCACAGCTTTTAACAGCTGAGGAAAGGGAATACAAAAAGCCCTAAAAAATTTCAAGCGAAGTCACGGCTGAATCTTTAAAGTTTCCGGATTTCAGACAGCTCAAAGTTGTAACATCCACGGCTACTGGAATTCAGCCTCGGAACGTACGTATTAAGGCATAAACTAAGCACCATCTAATTTCATCCAAGATACTACACTTGCTTAAAAGAAATGAATTACAGACACTGTTGGGACAATAACTTCGAATTTCCTGGCTTAAGTGGGCTTAAATTTTCAGTTATGTTGCACTAATGAACTTTTACTGGTGAGCTCTATTTCAGAGCTCTTCTGTGATTAACAAAAGTGGTTCCAAGTACCTAATCAAAACAAAGCCTGGATATGAAACAATGAAGTATTTGCATACCTTACTTAGAGCAGATGATTGGACATCACTGGTGTGCTCTGCATACAAATTACAGCTGATAAAAAAATTCATGCTTATTAACCTCCTCTTGAAAAGCATTTATTTCGTCCTGTTTGACTTAATTGTAGTATCTTAAAATAGCTTTCCGAATGCAAAAGTGATTCAGTAAGTGCCTGCATTAGCTGCACCATACACAAACACAATCTGAAACCTTGGTTTCTTTCAATTCTTCCACGCTTCTATTGGGGTAAATCATTTAGCATGAAGCAATGGGAAGAAGGTCTCACCACCATTCAAACTTTTTACATCACTGGGATCTTCTCTCACAGAAAATGCTTGGAAAGAAGTACAATCAGCTCTATGCATAACCAGCCCTCTGCTCTCTCCCTTTCCAGCTGGAGTTGCAAATCATCAGACCACTCTCTGGCAGAAAAAAGTCTTACTCCAGTTGAGCACCGCAGACCTTGTTGCACAAACACAGCCAGCTGGGAGTTGCTCAAGCATGGTGCCTTGCTGCTGCTTACCCACGATGGAGACCAGGAGGAGGAGAAAGCAGGTGACCCAAAGCTAACGGTGACTCCTTCATGCGATAAAAGGATTTGACTGAATCAGAGAAATGGTCAAAAGCCGTAGCTATCCCGTTTGTCTCAGAGGGGAGATCTGCAGACCTGGCTCTTACTGCATCTCAGTGATCCCAGTTGTACTTTCACAGGCTCGGCTGTAACCTCAGGCTCACACCCCGGTGTAATGGGTGTCTCAGGACAAGCTTGTGCATTTGCCTCATCACAGGACAGTCAGCAGAAAAACTATCCAGACACAAGGGGTGGGGGGAGTAAGATTTCAGCCTAGGAATGACTGTTTCACAAAAAAACTAGCAAAAATTGGTTTCTGACATTAAACAGGGAAGAACTTGGACAAAGAGGAAATTGCACCCCAGCCTCAGCCCGGCTCTGATCCAAAGCCCAGCCATCACATGCAGAACTTTAATGATATTTATGGTCTTCATATAGGCCCCCGAGCAGTGGACAATAACCTCCAATAAAACATTGTCAACTTTCAAGGCCTGTGCCAAACCGTGCAGAGTTCAGTTTCTTCTTCTCCAGCTGTTCACAACCATTTAAGCTTTGCAGCTGGTGGCTTAGCACTGTCTCCCCTTGGAAGAACCCTTCTTTTGGGAGATTACGTATGAAACAAATGGCAGCTACACCACGCTGGCAGCTGGGAAGAGGGCAGCAGCTGCCACGTGCCTCCTCTCCATCTCCAGTGCTGTGGGGAGATCAAGGGGACATCGCCGCCTCCTGCTGCAGGTGTGGAAGAGTTGGTCAGAGGAGAGAAATCATTTTCTATTTAGATAATGCAGCCGCTTTCAGACCTAGCGGTTCACGTCAAGGTGGACTTCTGTGCATGTCAGGACTGGTCGCCTGCAAGTCTGAGACTGCTCTTTTGGCCCTGAGTCAAAAAGGACTAGAACAGACCTGGATTTCCAACCAGTTTAATTGTCAGACATTACATGTAGACTTCTCAGGTGAAGCAGGATACAGAGGCTTAGAAGGGGTCAGAAACTCAAAGGTGTGTGACAAGAATCTTTGAAGAGATTTATGAACTACAGAAAATGTCAATTTGGGATATTACTGCTTTTTCTTATGTCAGAAAAATGCCTTTTTTTTTTTTTTTTTTCCTTTTCTTCCCCCGGCCCCCCCCCACCCCGCAAGGCTGAACACACAGAGACTGAATCTGGAAGTTCTTTGATAAATGTGCTGAGCTACAGTCATTCTTGTTACTCTAAAACGAGACTACTAAAGCAGAAAGACATTAGTACGGACAGTAATGCCATTTAAGATATATAATCAATCACATGCATGATATGGACTTTCCTCAGGTGCACAAGACACTAATGGAAACACCACATTTCTCACAGACATACTGGCTCCTCCTGAAAGTCTTCACCAGCTGATACAAAATCAGGGGAGGGGAACTTGTAGCAGCATCGCAGCTCTACATTTTACAAGCTCCAGGCTGATAAAATTGACCAAACTTAGGAAAAAAAACAAAAAAACAAAAAACTTGAAGACCACGGACAACTTAAGGAAAGACCATCCAGGTGTCTCAGGCAGTTGATGGTGTGGATGGAAGATACAGGAATTGGTTCTAACAAACAGCAAAGCAAAGCAGACATCACTGGGAGAAGGCTACGTGGCCACTTTGTTACCTGAGGTGGAGTAGGTGTGGAAGTGGGTCTCATGATGGGAGGCGTTGGGTTCCTGCTGCCTCCTCCGGACATTATTTCTTCTGTTATATCTTTGCCCCCCTGGTTCGGATCCCGGATCCGGATCTATGGTATTGAGCAAAGAAATAATTCAAACAAGTCTTCCCATTACCTGCTGTCCTTGGGCTATGTGGAGGGGAAGCATGGACAGGACATATTTCCATAACACTCAGTATGAGATGCTCTGGACTGAGCCGATGCTCTGCAGGAACACTGGAATGTGGGTTGTTTCAGCCACTTGAAATGCATGGTGTGTCACCCCTTAATCTTAAAACCTAATTTAATCAAAATGCTCATCAACTGTACCAGTCAGGTCTAAATATGTGCACCTCTTCAAATTCTCTCAGATCTAAAGCAACTGTGGAACAATTTTAAAGAGAAATACATGCCTTGCAGTGTATGACCCTTTAATTTGGAATATGGTCTCTTATTTCGGAAAATATGTTTCGTGAAACTTGGAAAATTAAGCAGACGATTTAGCTACAGAAGTAAGCTTGCCAGTTAGCGGAAAGTGCAGGAGGGAAAAACAAACAAACAAACACGTATTACCCTGATACAAAATTCAGTGACCTTGCCAACCCAGCTGCTGGTACAGGGGAAAAGCAAATCAGTTCTTTGTGTTTTCCCCTTCCACACTGAGAAAAATCATACCAGCCAAACAGAAGAAAAAAAAAGACAAAACTACAGAACAGAAGAAAGGAAACTACAAGAAGAACAAATGAAAGTCCTGTGAAACCCATCAGCATTTAGGAAACAAGTTTATTACCTGAGCATCTTCATAGTCCCAAAAAGGGAAGGCAAAATATCACCCAAAATAAAACACTTGAGAACACACTCATTTGAACCCTCAACCAACACTTGAGCCACTATGTCACTGAGTACGGCTATCTGTCAAGCTGTGCGGGTTAATTTATTTGGAATAGAGTTTCAGTGGAAGTAATCTTCGATATAAAAATTGTAGATTTCCATAAACTTGAAGACAGCGCTATCGTCAACCTCAAAGCCTCTTGGTTGAACACTCTCTATAAAATGCAGGCAGAAGTCCCTGTTGTGCTGAGCACAACGCACTAACCACAAGTAAAGCTAGAGGCATAAACTTTCTGAGAGCAGGAGGGTCACTGGAAACTGCGGTGTTTTTATTCCATCGGCAACATATAAAGTTGCTAGCTGCAGAAGGGTTTTGTGATTTATCAGCTTCAGTACTGTGTGATGGATTCTTGACTCTTTGGGTTGGGAAGACAAATCGGTACACACACAGTACTGAGGGTGTTGAAAAGATGCGGCCTCCTCTTATTTTTCATAGAGCAAAAAGAAGAGACTAGTGTTCTTCCGCTATAACATCTAGTTAATCACAGCAATGAGGACTTAAGAGCTGGCAGGAATTCCTACCCTCTCCTCCTCTTGTCAACGTCATTAAAACAAGTTTTCTCTCCCTGAACGTCTGCAGTACTCATACTCAGCTAACAGTGCATGCAGATGTGTACATCTACATGTTTCTATTTTCTTTAATTTCTCTCGTTTCTTCAGTTGCAACATGTATTAGCAAACTGAAATTGTACAGCCAGAAAAAAGCATCTAAGGCACTTCAAAAAACCTTTGCTTTTCTGCTTCAAAGAACTTAGCTTTCTGGGCATGAAAATGTCTTAACCACAGTCGAGTGTTTCTGAACATCTCTGCATTTCAAATGGCATCAATGATCTGGCCACGTTATGTTTTGGCTACTGAAAACAAAGACTCCTCAGGATTGAAGAGGATGGTAAAGAGGTGGCAAAAGAGTTGCATCACCCTTTGATGACAGTAGCTACAAGAAAGGCTTTTCTTGAAAGCCCAGCTAACACATTGTTCAGCTTTTCCAGCTTCCCAGATCAAGCGTCATTTCAGCTCATCTTCAAAAATCAAGATACAAGTATTGTCTGCATTTTGAGACATGTACAAATCCTCCCCCTTTTTTGGGGGGGGTGACCAGGAAACAGTTCTTTAGATGTTTTCAAACCACTGTAACACACATTGATGTAAAATTAATTCCCTTTCACTCATTCCATATCAACTATTCTTTTAGGTTTAAGTTTTAGGTTTGTCACCCCTTAATGGTTTAAGTCCTCCCCTAATTTTTTTTTTGTTTAAACATTACACATTCACCCAGTATGTCTTTACTATTCCCTACCATCATCCACCTGCAAACGGGTTTAAATTCCATTAATCTGCCTCCCAAATTCTGACCAGTAACTAGGAAGAGAGGAAATGTGGTCTCCAAATCTCTGCCCACTTTCATAGTGTCACATGTTCAGGTTCCCTCCAGCTCTGCAAATAAGTCCATAACTTGCCAGTGCTGCTTTTCTACATTTTCCAAGGCACAATACTGAACAATTTCTTTTTTGTCAGTTTGAACCAATTCCCAGTAGTCTCACAAACTGATCTGAGTTTCTTTCCCACTTGGCTCTTTGGTAAAACTCTAAACAGCAGCACAAGCAGCTGAGGATCCTCTGGCTTAAGGAAGTGCTGCTGCTTTCATTTATGTTTGTTACAAAACCAGCAAAAGTATTTTCCTTTCTGACTGGCTGAGACATTAAAAAACAAGGAGCAGAAAGTTCCCAAAGAGAAGTGAAAATAAGACACCACTGCAGCATTGTGCAATGTTTAATAAAACTTGGCTGTGAAAAGTAAGAGCCTCTCCGTGAAGATAAAGCTCAGTTTTAAGCTAAAGTGTTCATTAATTTCCTTCAGTCTTATAACCAGGACAACTCTCAGAGAGGACGTATCAGTCAATGAAGATCCCTTACCGTTTTTTTCTCTCTTTTAGCTGGTGGAGGCTGCTGCTGCTGTGTAGGCACTATGATGGGTGCTGACTGATACACTGGCTGACTTGGGTAGAAAGGTGTTCCTGGGAAAGGACAACACAGAAACAGGAGTGAGAAATTCAGTTCTTGTTAACGAAAGAAAACCAAGCACAACAGATAAAACCGTCCGTCTACTCCTCCCTCCCTTCTTTTGAAAATCAGAACTTTTAACATCCAACTGGAAACCAGTTGTTTCGCTCGTCCCCACTTCCACTTAAACAGAGCTGCTGCTCCATCTAGACAAGTGATTCAGTCTCCACTTCATTTTTTTTCTCCATGAATAGAAAAACTGATCATGTGCATCAGTTTCTGAGAGGCTGTTGACATCATGAAAAGTTGCCCATCCTTGGACTCCTTTGCCAAACAGGTGAGGGTTTTTTGTTTGTTTGTTTGTTTTACCCCTTTGTAGAGAAATTCAGTCAAACCATTGCAAAGAACTTGAAAGGTCAACTGCAACTTATTTTGAAGCATAGTGAGAAAATGTAATTACAAGCAATGTTCTTCTCATGCTGCAACACAAAAAAGCATGACCATGGTTGTTATTGCAAAATTACACTGCACTGTTGACTTCATTCGTAATATCCAATAGAGTTTCATTTTATTTTCTTTATGGAGTAAGACTGGCTCAAAATGACTGAGTTCTTTAAAGAAGAGCCAGACATAAATAAAGGTGGCACAGTAGAGCTGTCTCTTGTCTATGGACTAGATATCAGGTGAGCTTGTAATACAGTGCTGTCTTTTCTTTTCCTAAGCATGGATGCTAGATGGACCGCCTGCTTTCACTTGCCTCTGAAGCAGTCTGATTTAGTCTTCAGCTGAACTAACCTTTAAATAGGAGCAAAAATCTGTATTGTACTTCTGACGTCTTTGTGAACGCCATAACCAAAACAGGAGGTTACTACTATCACAAGCAAATGGTGAAATCCAAGAAAGCATCGGACGCAGCCCACCACAATCTGCCTTGCAACTTCAAAGGATGTATTGCTCAAGCTGACAGCTAGAAAGCAAAAACTCGGAGCAGGCTCCCTCACTCCATGCTCAGAACAAGAACTTTTCTCCCCTCAATAGTGGGCAGGCAGCTGAAAGCGGAGCGCATGGCAAGGCACGGATGCTGCACAGCTAAAAGCTCAGCCTGCAATATTACTTCCCTCCCAGACACTGTAATCAAGGCAGTCTAAATGACCCGATAATCTTTTCATTTTGAACTCTGTGGCAGCCAGCGTGACTTCGGACCTGTCTTGGCCTCAGGGCACAAACCCTCTGTCAGCATCCCCATTCTCTCCTGAAAAACAGCTGTGCAACCTCAAACTCTTCTGACTAATGCTTTGGCCAAGCTGGCCAGGTGTACAGCACGAGTTGGGGTAACGTGAGAGGACAGGAGCAAGTCTGGGAGTCCTGCAGTATGTTAATTTTCCTCATTTCTGGTTTCCTAGAAACCAGATCTAGTAAGACAGCCTGTAACACGATCCATGTGAGAGAGACTGACAGTGTAACTTAAGGAAGAACTCTTCCTTTATGAAAAGTACTTTGAAAAAGCAAACCCTGAAAAGCAAGAGTAACTTCTGGGAAGAAATACAGCTTCTGTGGCAACAAGTCAAGTGCACTTTTCAGTGCAACGCTCTTTGCTCTGTGCCCTGCATATTGATCCTTTTCAGTTCAGCGTTCATTTCACAGAAGTTTTATTCTCCCTCCTTTAATTCATCATTTCAAGGTTTTCCCAACATATCACGGAAACTCAGATACACAAGAGAACAACGAATTGCAAAACTGAGATAGTTTAAAAAAAAAAAAAAAAAGCACTTTCCATCTTCACGAGTTTTGTCTTCTGCAGTATTTTCCCTTATCACCTTCTTTACAGCCTGTCACACTGTGATGCGCTTGATACCTAACGGCCACGCTCTGTGCTATACTACACGCTCGCTACGAAGTCCCGGGGTTTAAGGGAAAGGCCACTGTCAGCATCACTATCCATGCCCGTACTCTGCATTTAGTTGTCTCCCAGTGCCATGAGCAGCACCTGGCACCACACTTAGACACCTGGTGAGAGACTGAGCATTCTCAGCCTTGTATAAATCGCGAGGGAGCAACAGGAGGGAGAGGTGGATGAGCGCAGGCAAACCTGCAGTCACCCTCGTCCTTGGCTAAACGCTCTGCGTGAGGCAGGGCTGCAATCCAGACATCAAACCCAGCCTCCAGCTTCGCCCACTGATGCTCCGCAGATGCGGCAACCTGAAAGCAAGCTGGGGCTGAAAGATAACAAGCCACCGTGCAAGACACCAGGCAGTTCCAGGAGGAACCAGAAGGGAACCTTTTCCAAATTACAGAAGTGAAGACAGACACACTGCACTAAGTGAGCAGAAAGTAAGAAAGCAGACGTGGAACAGAAGAAAAACTTTAAATGATGAATACGCGGGCAATTTCCTCATTTAGTGGATCAGATTTAAAGAGCCATTGCAATATTTCTTCTCCTTAATTTTCTAGAGCAAGCAAAAAGGAACTAATTGCTTCATAGTTGCTGTCTCTCAGTTTATTCAGAAACTGAATAACCAGGTTTGAAGGCTTCATGATCATCTTTCAGAGTAGTCCCACTAGCTTGATACATCCCAAATTTAAAAAAAGAAAAAAAAAGTCTAGACCTTTTAAAATGCTAAGCAGAGAGTCAGCTGGAGCTTTTCACCCCTTTAAAATAAATCCGTATTTGTGAAGAGCAAACATGCAATTCTGCCAACTGTACAGGGTCGTCATTATTCAGCTTGGAAGGTAATCATTCACTGCTAACGCTCAGAAATACCAACAGCTAAAGGTGCATGGAAAGTTGATAATATCTCTGTCCCAACAGATTACAGAACTTGTGTGGGCTGGTAGCAATCCAGCTGAACAAAATACCGCAAATTTGATATTGAGAGGTGAAAACCCTTTAAAAAACATACAATGGGGTGATTACTAGGACCATCCTGTGGATTCTTCAAATGTTCCCATAAATGAGTAAGGCAAGATAAATTAAAAAAAAAAAAAAGGTAAAAAAAGGTAATACACTTTACTGCAAGATACCTATTTCTGCAGCTCATTCAAACTGAGCTTGCAGGAGCTGATTTGTCTTAAATGACAACTGAAAGAGATCCCACCGAAAACATTACAGGGAACTGTGATGTAAGTATGACGTGCATACATGGCAGCACACGGGAAATGACTAAGGGCTTAATTACTTCTACATAAAAGGCGTGTGCCAAGACAAGAGGCGTCACAGGACACTGAAGGACAGTCACCCACTGTCACATGGGGTCTGCACAACAGAACCCAAATGAGAGGCAGTCGTGAGGTCCTGGAGGATTCGAGAACTGGCAAGATCCAGACAGGAGGGACACCCAACACTGGACATATAGCCCCTCAATTTTTAGGGGTGGCTTTGAACCTCATTACCTGAGGAAGGGAGTCAAATCTATTGCATATAGTGTACAAAACAACCACAGCACAGAGCCACTGTCAGTAGAGCTCTTTCCTTGAGAAGAGGTAAAACCAGGAACCGCAACTTGAAAGGGCAAACAGCAGCCTGTGTATGAACTACAAACTTTTTCACTGGACTAACTTGTTCCTTGCAGCATGAGACCAGTGAATTAAGCCACATGGCTTGTTCTTTTCCCTTTCTAAATGCCAACCAGGGAACACAGGAACAAGAAATGTTAAATGTTCCATTGCTGTGCTCATATTGAAGGAAACCAGTGGAAACCAGGGCTGCCAGATGTATTCACAATACCTTAATAAATAATAACGATTTAGCAGGGAATAATAAATAGCCACTGTTCTTGTTCACATGTGATCACGGGTAGCTCTACAAGTTGCAGCCTTCCCTTGAGCATTCATACAAACAAAACTCCGTTATTGTGAATGTTTCAGTAGTGAATAATAAGGGCCGTGACACAACCAAATCAAGCAGCTATTTGAAGTTCAAACAAATGCTAATCCAGTTTGGTATTATAAATCTTCAGCTTGACAAGAGAAAAACACGCCCAGGAAATACTTACAGGAAATCTCCAACCCGAACTTACCGTAGGCATTGGGAAATTCTCCAGGACCTGGTCCTGGATAAAAGGGGCCTGGCCCTGGTGGCTGAACAGGATACTGCTGCGGCGGCCCAACATATGGAGGGCCACTGTGACGATACTAGGAGGAAAAAAAAATAACCATCAGTTTACAAAGAGATGGGCAATGACGCACTGCTACATACAGAAACTGTAATTGAGCCCTCAAAAATCAATAAAGATCAGATTATCAAACTTCTTACCAATGACAAGTCATTCCCCTGCTTTCAGTAATATTGTGTTTTTATAAGGCCCAAAGTTTTAGAGTAACTGTGGAGCTATTAAGTTAATCTAAATACATTTACAGCATTTTGCAGGAGCTTAGTTTCACACTGCTTCAGAGGACTCCAAGCCTAAAAAGAATTTATTCTCACTGCCTCCATGCTCGGATGAACATACTTCATAAAGAAGAAGGACAGGGTCTAAATATGCAACTACCAGTTTTATCTCCCCCTCTCCCAGTGCTGCAGCAGGTCTTGAGAAAATCCAGACGAAGCAAAGGTTGCTTTTCAGTTTCTTAAGTGCCTGGAAAATATGTTTTTACCTGTGGTATACAGTACTGGGGGCCCTGAGGCATAGGATACGGCATTGGCAGATGATTAACCATCATGATGTGTTGGTTGGTTTGATACACTGCAGTCGGTGTTTGTGCACCAGGACGGATGGAAGGGCTGCTGTTCTGGATGGTAGCTCTTGGAGGCTGTATCTGAGGCCTCTGAAAAAACTAGGGCAGGAAAGGGGCATAGGAAGGAGAGAGGAGACAAAACAAAGGATCGGTCAAACTTTCTGGGGAAGAATGTGAAGTATTATTACAAAGGCAGACAATATTGTAATTACAGTACTACTTCCAAAGGGTTGCCATGCATTCAGAAAACCGCAGGACAATTTTTGTCTATCTGCAAATAGCAAGTTCACGCTTAAACTCCAGTTTTTACCAAGTAGTAAAGGTAAAAGCAAATGTGAAACTTTGAAGTCTATTGGCTTGTATCTACCGGATTATATACCCCAACTTTCAAGCGACTGTCAGAAAAATGACTTCTGTCAAATATGTTTTAATAATGTGGGTTGACTGCCAAAAGACACCTTTATAAATATGCAAGGGAAATAAAAGATCATGGCAACTGTTCCAACGTAACTCCAGAACAGCTAAAATCCAGGTTTTACAAAGGCCAGAGACGCCTCATGCCTGTTCTTCGTACAAATTGTGATGGGTGACTTGTCTTGTGCTCCGTTTTCAGAAGGGTGGCAACCTCTTCCAGGGTGGCACCAAACTCTCCTACCATGTTTGCATGAAGCGATGCCCCACACAAGTGGACCAGCTCCAGGAAACCAAGCAACCCACTGGTACACGTTCAGGTCTCAACTTGTAAGCACTGGGAAAGGCATCAGCATCCACGGTAGGGAGCATTCATGGCACTGGAAGCCCTCGCTCTAGTTACTAGAGTCTTGGCAATCTTCAAACTCAGTTGGTAAGGTATGCATCAGACTTAAACGCATTCACTAACAGAATAATGATACAAGTGATAAAGAAACATTTACGCCATGCAGAACCAGGAGTTAAAATTACCTGTATAGGTCTGAATCCTCCCTTCAATAACGAAGCAAGAAAGCAGCAGGAAACAGAAAGAAAGCCAATGGAACAGCTTACAGATCAATAGGAAGGAATAGGATATAACATGCACCCTGACTGCACACAATGCCACTCATCTTTCTACCCTGCTTTGACTAATCTCGTAGAGAAACGGCAAGAAAGACACTGAACTGGTACAGGGACTCTTCTACCGGAATCCCAAGTCAGGGGTCAGAAACTCTTCTAGAAAAGTTTGATATGAAAATGTAAAAGCTTAAAAATATACATATCTATAATTAACTGTAGGAAATATGATACTACAGAAAGACTTCATGTTTACTCTTTTCCTAAATCAAACATTTTTCCTTTCTGGTCTCTTTCAGTAACACAGAGATAGTAGATAAACCAGTAACTCATGCTCAAATCATGGATTTGGTCTCCACTTCTGCGCCCAGACTGGAAGGATAAGAAATGCCATGTATTTAATTACTAAAAAAACCAAACCAAAACAAACAAAAAAATTACGCCATCACACGTCACACTGAAGACTGCTGACTGATGAAGTGTATCAACGCAAACAGTCCGTGAGCAACTACATCATGAGCGGTGAGAAGAAAAAAAGAGAGTAATCACTAAAGAATGGAAAAATGAGCTGGGCTCATCTGTCTTGGCATTCGGAAAGAATGGGGTAGGGCAGAAGGAAGCTGTGATGCCTCTATACTTGACATGACAATGAAATTAAAATGGTCATTCTGGTGTTCCTGACGACCGTATGATATCTACGTTGTTCCCATACCAAACGATTTCTCCAGAAAAGTCATTGATGACTCCCTGGCGCAGAAATCCAGATACAATTAAGATGAGCACAATGCTTTGACGTCCAACTCTGTTAATCTGGATGAAGAATTGTCACTGGCACACTACAATCTGACCTGAATTAGGAGAAGGCAACTGTCTGGGGGGAAAAATCTGGAAGCGAGGGTACAGAAAGAAAAGAGCAATACACCGCAGTGCTCCTGTGCTAACACAAATTGTGTGGCTGTCTAGATGCAGGGGAACTACCTGAGTGTTGCATGAAACAAGGATATATGCTAAATTTATGGTGAGATTAACTAAAGTCTGCAATTCTTCAATATCCAAAGACACCAAAAAGCACAAAAAAATCTAAAACATTCTCTCTCATTACTGCTTCCCTTCCTTACTTTCAAGACCACTTATAAAACTACAGAATCATCAGCAGGGCTGCCTTGAAAGGGACTGTACTCAAGGTTCAGGAATGAATGAAATCAGGTCCTTTCTTCTTTTGCCGCCAACTGCTGAATGATGACCATTTCTGATCTCTAAGTGGGTTACAGCAGAACTCTGGGAGACCCAAAGCACAATAGGGAAGGGGGGGGAAGAAAAAAAAAAAGTAAAAAAGTCAATAGCCGCCATGGTTCTGTATTTATCCAGAGCGAAGATGGGCTGGAGATTGATGTGGACCTGCCTCTCCAGCGGCAGTAAACACATTGCCAGGGGAGCACAGAAAAACCTCCTCTGCAGATAGGAGCCCTCGACTGGTGCAAGCCAGATGTGAACCCTGCCTTCTTCCAGAAAAGTTCCACAGCTGCGCCCAGGGAACCTGCTAAGTAACACGTCACTGAAACGAATGAGGAAAATCTTACAGCAACAGAAACTCCCGGTTTACGGATAGCTGCTCATTTCTGTCACTGACAACTGGTGCCTAAAAGATGATGAAACATGACGTGTAGGGGTGACATGCTGAAGAAACTCCACTTCACGAAACACAAACCAGCTTTCTTTCCTGCCATAGCAGAAGGAACAAAAGCACGCTCTGTACACCAAAATGGGTGGTGTTACACAGCCTTGCTCTGCCATCAAGCATTAAATAACAACATCGGGGTAGTGCTAAGCTGTACTACCGCCGAAAGACAACCTCCAACAAGGAAACTCTGGGTTAAATGCACAAAAAAACCACAATGGCCTCTCCGAAAACTCTGCCCACACCATCGCAGAGGTGGCTCAAATCCAGAGATGAAGGAAAGAGGAGGAGGATCTCATTACTTCTAGGAAGGACACAGCAAGAAGAAAAGCAGATCCATTATTCCAAGCAACAAGACAGCCAGAAGCTTTTGGAAGGGCCAACCAGAGGGGTCTCTAGTAAAGTTAAAATTACTTCTAGGTATGCCAGTTCCTGTAAGTAAAATTAAAATTCTCAAGAAAATCAGGTATCAGAGCACTGTGCATCTGATTTGTATATGGGTTTTACCATTCAAAACAAACACCATCGCATTGTCAGACTTTTTTATGCTCTATCCTCGCTCCTGTCCCTCCAAAGCTAAGCTAGCAATATTCAGAGTCATTCGTAGAAATGTTTCGCTGCTCTGACTTGATTTGCTAAAAGATTCATCTTGCAAGGTCAAACACATGCCTGCACAGCCAATATTTTCAAGCAAAGCTAATGACGCCCCACAAGAGAATACCAGGAGATTAAAAACAGAGATATTCTGCCTCCATTTCTTCCAGAAAGCGCAGGATTCAGCACGGAGCATATACAGTACCCACACAGTGCCAGAATGAAGGTACCCTGGGTCACAGCAAGGCTTCTGATAGAAATCTGCGATGCGTCAACCCTTCCTGAACTACCTCCTTCAAAAATTAAGTCCTGCTATATCGCGATGATGGTCAAATTAGTGCAAAACATGCTACGGTCAATCAGCAGCCAGAGAGGAACTGAACCATGGTCCTCAAGTCACAGTGCCATCCCTTATCTGTCCATCTGTTAGCTGAACTCTTCTCGCCTGCTTGTTTAATAAGCTCTCACCATCTCAGCAGCCCTCCATGTACCTGTCCAAGGAAAACCGTCTGGAAAAATCAAAAAAGCAGAATTGCACGCATGCTCCAGACAGAGTTTTGCCAGTACGGCCTAACACAGCAGTAATAACTGCCTATCTCAACTGGAAATAACTTCTCTTGTTCATCTAAAGATTGCATTGCACAGGTGGTCCCAGCTGATGATACTTGATATAATAAAACCTTTTCCTTGGCTCCGAAGTGTAAGGGCTTGCACTCTGCAAGGCTGAATTACGCCTTGCTTCCATCACGCCAGTCGTTCTTGTACAGCTTCCCTTTGCCAACCACATTTTCTAGCTCTGCACTCATTACGGGTGCTGCAGACACACACCTGCTATTTGTGCCAGGGTAATTAACACAAACATTAAGGAAATCCACTACTAACCTGCTGCCTATCCTCAGCACTACCCTGCCCCTTACTTTTTAATCAGTCCTTTTATCTATCTCACTATCCCCTTATTAAGCATCTTCTCCCACTTAATTTTCTTCCCACATGACCCTGTGTCAAACGGCTGCTGAAGGCCAGCCAGTGAGAGGCATCATGTTTGTCATCTGGAAAATCAATGATCAAAGAGTGCCAACCTCTTGATAAACCTCCACTGCATTTTAATTGATTTTCTATTTACTTTACATTTCTAAGTCATCGCTTCCAGGGAAATGTCTGTGAAGCGCTCCCTGTGTACTCTAAGAGCTCCACTGAACAATGAGGTTCACTAGTAAGAGCACTGAAAACAGAGCCACGCTGACCCTAGCCCACCACACAGAACGGGCACCGGGCTACTTATTGCTAGGTCGGATCGAGGCTGGCAATTGCGATGGGTCTGCAAAGCCCTGCAAAAAGTTGGAGAGAAAGGCAGCAAAAGGAAAGTTCAACAAGTTGTCATCAGCGCAATCAAATCAAATCGCACGCCCAAGCGCTCTGCTTCAATTAAGCTTCTCGCATCCTGAGACAGCTCTGTTATTCACTCGTAGACTTTTCGGTCCAACTAAATGGCTGGTAGGAAAACCCGACCCTGACCTGGAACAGGAGGTGTTGGCACTGGCAACGCAGCAGGAACGACATCTACTTGCAGGTGGAAGTTGGCAGCTGGAAGTTATATCTCATCTTTTAAACTAACATGGGCACTGCCTCCTTCGCTCTTCAGCACGGCAGAGCTTGGCCGAGGAGCTGCAGCCTGGAGACTGGAGGAGCCGGTGCCAGAAGCAGGAACCGCAGCAGAAAGCCTGCTCCGCATCTCGTCCTCCTAGCAGCAGCCCTTAGGGCACAAGGCAAGATTTGTTTTTTTCCCCTCCCTCAGGCCTACCCAGTTTTATTACTTACTAAATGATAAAATCGGGGAAAAAAACCCACCTTTTTGTGTCGACCATGGGCTTTAACACTGGTAGTTCCTTTCCATGCTCGTGGATGAAGACAGAAGCGACCACGGCAACCACTGCTGACTGCTTTCTAACCCGAGATATTTTAAGAAGCTACAAAACGGGCAGTGTTGAGTAACCAGATTTACTCCGGGAGTAAATTTCTGACCTCTCCAAATTGCGAGGCTTTTTAACAACAGTACACGGCCAAACCCAGCCCTCTGTTGTATAAGCTATACTCAAAAGAACTCAAGTAACCCCAAGCTAAAACTGGAATAAATGACAACTGCAACCTCAAACTAAATTAGTCTGCCATAGCTAGTAAACTAATCTCAAATACAATTATAAGTCAGAAAGGGAAATACGACATTTGAGTTTCTACTTGTTCTTATTTCTGTTTCTAATTATACTGGCCTCGTCTGAGCATCCACTTTAAAATATCCCATATGCTCCTGAAGTCGCTTCTTAAATTAAAGGTTATTGTACCTTTCGGACTTCAGCTTAAAAGAAAACTGCTATTTTCAGTTGTGCTTCATGAGGATCAGAAGCAGCAAAGTGACCCAACAGCTTCGCTTAAAAAGAAAAAAAAGACAGGGATGCTCCGCGCACTAAATGGGAAACAGAATAGCAAACCCGGACAGGACAGCAGCTAAGTCAGCTGCGGCACAGCACTCTTGGGTTATGCATAAAGCCTGGCACTTAAAGAAAAACACAAGTTGACAGCATATTTAGAAATACTGCTGCAAAACACTTCGTAGCACCTATTTGCTTTCTCCTAGAAAGAGAGCCTTTCCAGGGGTTTCTCTGATAGCTGCATTACTGGAATCAAGGATTAGTTACGCACATTTAACTTTTAATCAGAACCACTGCAGCTATTTGCATTAAACTTCATCCACTATTTACTTAGCACAGCATCCTAAATCTCATTTTAATATTTTCTATCACACAGACTTTGATTACACTTTCTATAGCATCAATTGGATTGGAACCATCAGGGCAAGCATTCCCATCCAAAAATAAATTGCTTATAAAGTTGCCAGTCAACTTCAGGTGCTTAAATCATGCTAATTTGAGTACTTTAAAGATCTAATAACTACAGGAAATAACATTAAAGAATAATCTATTAGTTGACTGAAAAAGACACGGAGTCAATAAGAGGCCTATGTTAATAGCATCACACAGAAATCGTTGCAAACCTCATCTTGCTGCTGCTTTCCTAGAAGAACACATTATGTCGTCGTAACAAATATTAGTACCACCACAGTCGATGTACTTACGTAGGAGTTTTTGGGTTACAAAATCTCAGTCTGGAAGCCTGCTGCCCGTGTTACACGACCTTTCACTATTCCAGCATGTTAAAGCTTCCCGGTTCATGTGAAGAGCAATTTACATTAGACGCAAGAATCCTCTAAGTGTTGGAAGAATTCACTTCAACAGCCGCGACCCTCCTGCACGGGTCGGTGGCAAAAATCCCTTTCTCCATCCCCGGTCTGCACAACGGGCGCAGATTGAGTTTCGGATTAAAAGAAATAAACAGCTCATCTGAAGCCCAGGTTTCTCTGTGCCTGTCCTGTTCCAGTGCATGACAGATGTAACTGGGAATAAAGCCTGAAATGTTTTTCTAACAGTGACAGCTTCTCTCAGATAATTATAAGCAGACTTCGAACGTAACAGAGTCAAAATCTAACTGCAACACAGTTGAATATGTAGTGTTAAATTCAGGAAAACACTTGGGAAACTATTAATATTTTAACCTCCAGGCAGGGTCGTAACTGGGTCCAAAAGAAAGTTTTAAACCAAGCTATGACAGACAGTTGGTAGAGTCCCACCAGTAAGACCACCAGTCACTGAAATCGTTTCCTGCAAGGCTGAGCTGCCTCAAGATTTGAGGCTCTTGTTCCAAATTCTGCTTGCGGTGAACTCGGTAATTTTTACGAGACTATTAAACAGTTCACAGTGAATACATACTTTGTCTGAGAAACAACCTATGAAAGAACTAATGAGTTTCTGAACAGCAATGCATTTTCAGCAACACGTAATATAAACACAGACCTGAAGTTAAGGTCAAGAACAAAAGTATCTAAACAAGATACTAATTCTGTCATTCTGCACATTGCACGCTAATCCTGCAAACATTCCTCCACCACCGCCTGTCAATGCAATCCCTTGCCGTGCACAAAAATCATTTCTCTCTCTCTCTCACGTGATGTTTGCCTGCGAGCAAATAAGTGCAGCAAATGCCTATTCTACTTTTTAAGCCTATTTTTTCATCCTGCTCTGGAAGGGTGCCTGCCTGCCTGCTGCTCTCTGGGAAAAACGAAGGTGGTCGGCATTGTCAGTGTCTGTGCCCACTAACACACTTACCTGCTATCCTGAGACAGTACTTTCCCAAAGGTGTGCACCTCTACAGCACTAAACTGCTCAGACTAACAGGAGTGACGTGAGAACAACATAGTTCTCCTGGAAAAGCTTTCCATGACTTAAGCTGCTGTCCCAACATCACTTGAGTTAATGGGATTAAAAAAAATTTTTTTTTCCACTAACTTGCTGAAAACACAGTGGTTCGTTCCAAGCAAAGAGAAGGAAGAATGACACGGAAACAACCAAATCTGGGAGAGCTTTCCTGCACTTGCCGTGTCTCTCCTCCACTTTTCCATGCATCCAGGCTCAGGCCACCTCTGTCCCCTCCAAAGCTAGAAGAGGAAGCAAAATCAGTCCCCAGGTGAACTCTGAAAAAGGGCCCTCAGAAAGATGAATGTTGGAATTGATGGAAAAGACAACTTTGGACACCTTGAATAGGCCAGAACGGACCCGCACGCCTGTCCTGATGCTTAACAGATCCTTTTGGTATTTCAGCCTCCCTAATAACAAGCACTCCCCCTGAGTTTCATGAGCCAGAGCTATTCTTTATTTTTATTCTTCTTAGTTAAGTGATTCCGTACAATGTTCAAGTCATATGGCAGGAATACTAGAAAGATTCCTAATGTCTGGCTTTCATACAGCGAGTAAAAGAAAACATTGAGCAATATAATGATAATAGATAACCAGGCATAACACACAAGAAACATATGAATTGGAAAATCATTTGCCTTGCTCTGAGTTTGAGAAGTAGGCCTTTCTCAAGGACCTGAGCACCCAGTTCTTGTTGAAGTCTTCAGCTCCGGCACCGTAATGCACCAGGTACTTCGGGAAATATTAGGCAAAGTTTCTAGCGACTTGCAAAGGCAAACAAATCTCACGCACACCTGGCAATAACCTATACACGTTTTCCTTTCCTATGGAAATGGCGTAAGTGGGGTGGTTAATGAGTGCAGCGACACCAAACAGGAATTAAGTGTTACTCTGCATTGCAGGCAGCTTGTTAGCGAGGTTATGCATGTGCTAATATCTACTAACGGGGCTGGTTTCCAAAGCCAGCCTTCGTTCTGAGTTAGTGGGTGAACAGCCTCCAACCACCCGCCTCCCCCAGCAAATTAGTTTAGGATGATAATGAAGGGGCAGGGTACTGTACCTGGTGATGGGCAGGTCGAGGCCCCGCTGCAAACTGAGGAAAGGCGGGAGAAACAAACACAAAAGGAAAGGCACAAAGAGTCAGAAACACCACAACGAAACCAAAATGTCACACTCTATGCAAAATAAACCCACAAGAAAAACCACAAACAGTTAAAGCTTTGCTGCAGGACAGTGACAGACAGGTACTGAGATATAACAAGTGAACACCGCTACAGGGAAGTGTGCTGCTCGAGAGCTGGCGGATAAACAGCCAAAGCTGCCGGTCATTTTAAAGGCGCTCTAGGGCATGAATGCAGGCATTCTTTACCCTGCCCGGGAAAAAACTTAAAACAAGCAGCGGTGAAGATTTTAAACTGTGTAAGGTGGAGGTAAATGGTTAAAGCAGCTGGACTCAGAGTCGTTCCAAAAATTTGGTGGGAGCGGAGGATGGAGACTCGTGCCTGGCCAGCAGGTAAGAGCCGGGTGCTGCCAACAGCCTGCAGGCTGGGGGGCTGCGGGGGACTCTGCAAGGCAGAGACGGCTAACCAGCAATTCTTTACGTGTACACAGTGTGACTTCATTGCCTCTTTTGTTTTTTCATTCCATAAACGATCACGATATAACCCTCCAACCCCTCTCCTTAATGAGTTGGATTTGTCACCCCTATCTGAAACCGAAGGAGCCAGGTTAACCCGCGATGCCCCTGGGAGCTGAATGCAGCAGCGGCAGAGCTTGCATGGAGAACAGGAGCTCCTGGTTCCCAGCCCTGAGCTCAGGCTACTAAATCACTTCCCACCCACTTGGATTACATATGGAGGAAAGTATTCAGAATTTAACATGCTCAGTAAACATTAAAAGCATTTTCCAATAAGTAACTGATTGTTAAAATAGAAATAAAAATGAATGCAAGAAATGGAAAATATAAATAAAGATGACAAGGTATCCTCTTTCAGAAGCCAAGTTAGGTATTTAACCTCTTAATTCTCAGTGTAATCAGCAGAGCTCTAGGAGGAGAGCGGATAAACCTATTGGTAATAGCTCCAATAATTAAGTGGAGCAAGGGAAACTAGATCCCACTGTGACTTTTCACATGCTGCAGCAAAACACAGCATGCCTCTACCTGTCGCTGCCTGGGACTGCTCAGTAACGTAAGGCACGTGCCGAAGCACGCGATACAAGCCTACCTCTGCTAATTCATTGTACGTGCTGGGACTCAGTATATTTTACTTTCTGCCTCAGGGCTACCTTATATTCTAATGAAGAAAAGTACTACTGAGAAGAGTGATCAAAACTGGCTAGGAATCACTGATTTTCTTACTAAGAGATTTTTTCAGTAAGAAAAAGTGGAGTGGGGTTCACTTACAGCCCTACTTCCCAGCTATCTTAACGCCTTCAAATACAAGAAGCAAAGTATAAACATTCACTGGTCCAGCTGATTTTCTTCCTTACAGACATTTTAATCACCTATATTCAGTATTTCCAAGAAGTAGTCTACTAATAGCAGCGTTCATATATTCTTCTACCTTCACCTCATTGTGACGTTTGGATGAAAAGTCATAAAAATCTTCAGAAACAAGAAAACAGCACACAGAGAATTACTAGCGGAAGAGTTTATAAAGAATCACCTGCACTGATTCACCAGAGTTCCCCCACCCCTAGCAGACACCCTTGAAAGTTTTCCCTCAGCCTTCCATTTAAGAAAAAATGCAAAGGATTATCAACTCTTAAGACTAAAAATCTAAAACTTCCAATTTAGTAGAAATTGAGAAGCACTCAAAGACTCCTGGCCTTCTCCCAAGCCTCACGGTGAGAAGAGGACAGAGGCTCTGCTGATCAGTCTACTGCGATGAGAAACATTAACCTGGAGGAGTGCGAGGAGGTGGATGCACTTCAAGTCCGTTTTTCTCAGGAAGAACTCCTCAAAAATAGCTCAGATGCCACGTGTTTGAGAAAAAGGAATAACGCGTACCCTGGAAGGGCTGGCAAAGGCCTTTCTGGTGGGGCTACACACCACGTTATAGGCCAATGAAAAATAAATAAATCAGAAGTGTTCTAAAAGCACTAAAAAGAGAATCATGGGTTGCAAAAACTTTGTGTTGCTTAATTTGAGGGCCAAAGAACCTCTCTTATCACTGTTCTGCAGAAAAGATTAATTCTCCCTGTGTTTAAAACACGAGCTGGAAGCTTACATCTTAAGAAGCTAAAGTATATTCCGTTGTGAAAAGTAACGCTACAAGAAAAGGAAAAAAAATAAAAACAAAACCTCAAAGTTAGTGAAAAATACCCTAATCTATTTTGCACTGGTCACCATTGGCTTTTTTTTTTTTTTTTTAAATTAGGTTGACAGGATTTATTCCTATTAGTAGCTGTAAGCAACAGAACAAACTGTAGTCACTGTTGGCTTGGATTAAAATAGACACTTTGTTCTTCTGTCAGATGAAGGTAGCAGATAAAAGGAAAACTTCTTTATGAAACCCAGGTCCAACATTTCTACCACCCACACTCTTTATGGTCCTGCTCACTGCTCTGTGCACAGCTGGAAACAGGGCATGGTCTCTACCTGCTGGTGTTGGTCTGGCACAAGCATGCCTCTCCAAAAACAACCACCTCTGGGTCGCTCAAACGCCATTTGGGCCCTCCCTTGCCGATCGTGGTTTTTGGCAGGCCTCCTACAACTGGCCACTTGGTGTTAAAGTCACCTAATGGGCAATTTTCAGTAGGGCTGAACAACTCCGATTTCATTTTCCTTCCCCCCGCTGGAGCTGCACGCTGACGTTCCTGCTGTCGGAGTGGCACTAGGAAGCTAACAGGGACAATACAAGAAGCCAGTTGGATTGCAAAGGCAGCTGTCCTGGGAGGAACAGAAAAGCCTGAACCGTGCAATTGCCAATGGCCCTTTGATGCAGAAACCGCATGGAGCGAGCTCTGGCTGCTCGAGGAAGCGTCACCTCGTTAGTGCCACAGCCTACCCACGCACCCAGCCGCACCGGCGGCACGACGGACAGGACCACGCTACGGAGCCTACGGATGGCAAAGACGTCCTGCTGCCTTCCTCATCCCCTCTTCACCCTCCCCTCACCACCAAAAAAGAAGGTTAAAAATAAATTAAAGACATAAAAAAAAAAAGTAAATCGAGCCCACAACAAAATGCAGGAGTAGTTCAGGAGCAGCTAGTCTTGCATTTGTTTTGGGATGGGGTGGTGGAATGAAATGTTATGTGCGCGGCTTTTAGTAATGGGGGTGGAAATGGTCACTAGCAGAGCAGATGGCAAAAACTGCATATAGGAGAGTTTAAAAAAAAAAATAAAAATAGTTCATGACCACAGAAAAATGGCTGACAACTGCAGACAAATTCTTCCTCGACACCTCCTCAAGAACGGGGCTAAATCCCTACAATTTGACACATTTTCGGCCAAATCTCCTGAAAACATTATCTGTTGAGCGGAAAACCCAAAGTCATCCTGGTCTCTGTCCTACCAGGTCAGACCCTCCCAACTGCAATTCAACTTTGGACGTTCTGTCGCCACTTAACCTGGCAGAAACTGCCACGGTAGCTCATGCTTTTAGCAGAGAAGCAAATCAGTGCATTTCTGTAGATCAGCCAACAAAAAGATGTGGTAAAAAAAAAAAATAATAAAGAAATAAAGAAATAAAATAGTGCCATCGGCACAATTGCCTGCAAGAAGGAGTACAGTTTGTTATATTGCTTACAATGCAGTATTTTATCCAGCCTCTTCCAGCCAGGGACCTGTAAACCGGACTCTGTTCCAAAACCTTCCTCCTCTTCCAGTTGTCTGTGCAATGTATTGGCACTGTTCTGCTGGGCTGTCAAAAAAACTGGTTTAGAGATGCAGCTCTTCAGTCAGGTTTTGCTCCAGTTCTAACCATATAAATTTATTTTCGCTTTTCAACAATTAAAGATACAGAAGATGAATATACTTACTGAGAAGAGATTTTTACCATCAGTATCCCACATTACTGATTAGAAAAGGGAACTAAAGAAGCAGTGGGATCTGGTTACAAATTCACCGCTGTCCACATCACAGAAACATCATCAAAACTGGCATTAATTGGCTCGCTCATCAGCACGGAGGTCAATGGGCCTCAGAACTAACCCTTCTGCGAATCCCCTGGAGGTGAAACCTCCAGAAGCCGGGCAAGCACATCGGTGCGGCTGCACAGGGGGGAAGCTTGCCCTGTACTATACCTGTTAAGTGGACAAACAGAAGACTTCTGTCTCGGAGGCTTTCAGTTGCCACGCTTCAGCAGCATTCATCTTACTCTAAAAAGAGAAGAGTGCTGGGAACGGTGCCGTGGTTTTATACGTAACCTGAAGTGTTACGATGCAGATGCGGATTCACAAGAGACGCAGGGACTGCTGCTCCCTTGGCTAATTGAGGCTTCAGACATCGCGACGGCACGCTACCGTGCCTGCAGAAGCAGGGCTAAGCACGCGATGCCGTAGGAGGGTCTCCTAGCACCATGTGGAACTGCACTACGAGCAGAGGTTTCCCAACAAGAGCCTGGTTTAGGGAACCAAAGGCCTACAGTAGCAGAGCAGTATTGCAATACACACAAAAAGATTACGGAGGACAACCAAACCTCAAGTTGGATGAGAAGGGGCTTACCACAAAAAGATCTGGGTGCACAGAAGCTCTACTTTAAATGCGTGAGCACCTACACGGCGCTAGGCAGTAAATGGTTAGAACTGATCCAGTGGCACTGATTTGGAAGTAAAGCCCACAGGCCACTGGAGACTGCTGCTGCAGAGAATCGCTTTCATTTACTGATCTTTGTTCTACCACTTCACCAAACCCTTCCTTAAATAAATAAATAAAATGAAGCAAAGACAAAGATTCTGGTAATGAATCTAAATTCTAAAATGAAGTGAACCTGAAAGCAACTATACTAAAAATAAATCATGTTCTTTGGACGTAGATGAGAATCCCTCCGTCGTTTCTTTTCTGATAAGCCACTTTAAAATGAAAATTCTCCTACCAGGATAACATCTGAAAATTCAATCAAGATTTGCCATTTGGAACGTGCTTCCAGTTCAGTAAAACAGACTTTCCAGAGAACTGGCCAAGTGCTACAGACGCACACATACACACAGAGAAACACGCAAACAAGGAAGAGAGAATGTAAGATAAGGCAAACATGGGCTCCCTTACCGGCGAGCGGGTCTGAGGCTGGGTGTTCATTGTCTGAGGGGCTTGAGGGTACACCAACGTGGTTGGAGCTGCATTCTGTCCTGAGGGGTACGGAGCCTGCCAGGGAACAAAAAAGGTGAATAAAAAATGAGTGTATCAAATGATTCATCCCAAAAGATGGGGACTGAACACGTTATCAGACGGACTGCTGATTGCCATTAAGATAAAGACAACATATAAAGAGATCAGGTGATTACGACGCAGAAAGCCTTCTCTGTCGAGGACCCAATCAATTTATTACCACCACCCTAAACTCCGGAACTGCCGCAGCAGAAGGCATGGCGACAAGCGCACATCAACACAGCTCTGTGTCATTGAAACCCTGTTGTCCGACCCTGCTCTAAACCTGTTTCCAAGGAGAGCTGGAACCGTAGGTATTGCTGACAAATCCTCCAAAATGCGACAAAAGACAAGAAATAAACTTGAATGCATTTCCTACAAGCCGCTGCTGCTTTAAAGCATTTGCAACACAATGAAAGCGCCTGAAATTGTTACAGATGTAAGACAGACCATTGGTTGTGTAAATTTTCATAGTTCCACTGATTTCAATGAGCTATAACAATTTATACTACCAGATGCTCTCTCCCATGTTATTTGCCCAAAGTAACAATAAACTGGAGCTGCGAAGTTATGCCGATTATGTATTTTAACAAGACGCTCCTCCTTTCAGAGGACCTTTTTCCTTTTTTTTTTTTTTTAAATTTTCTTCAAGAAAAATAATTATAGCTTACCTTTTCTTTAAATAATGTATTTTGTACTGGCTCAAAAACCAGCTTCTAGTCTGTGACAGCCTTCACTTTCAAGAGGAAGTCCCCCAGACTCTACGTGCTGCCCTGTAGCTCCTGGACAACTCCATCGCAAACCACTTCTCCAGCTCCTCGGCTCTTACCCCCTCACGGTGCTGCCTATCCCTTGCTGTGCCAGCTCTGGATACTGGCATTACTGATGGTAACCGCAGTCCCTACTAACCCTCTGGCCACTTATCAGATTTACCTGACGACTACAGGAGCTCATCAGGTCTTGGGTCTCCTCTGGGGGAAGGTCTCTGGGTTCACTTTACAGATTATGGGAGAGGATACAATTAAAAACATTGCAACACCTCCCTGCACACAGAATGACTATACACTCCCACTGCAAGCCACAGCCTTGCTGAAGACTCCATTCTCATCTTTGAATTTTATGGCCCTTGCATTAAAATTCAAAAGCAAGTCTAAGGAATAAAAGGAACTTTATCAGCCCTAAAGTGGTATCGAGCGAGTAAGTTTCACCGCACCAGCCCTTGGGCACATTTCAAGATATCTTTGATGTGAACTGTGCGATATTTGATTTGAATAATCAGATTTTAAACAATGAAGCTAAGTTATAGTTGGCAGGCCAAACCTGTTTGTATTAAAGAAAGAAAAAAGAAACTTATACAACTGTAGTTTCATAGCTATCAAGACAGGATTCACACGCAGCGTGGTGATCCCGCATAAAGCCTGAAGCTCTGTTTTAGGCAAAGAGCACAAGGAATGGTTTAGAAACAGCACAAAGCCCCAGAATTCAGTGCTGAAGCCTGTAAAACTTCTGGGTCTGAATTAGCAAACCACGGCAGCTAGAAGCAGGCCTATTCCGGCTTTCAGGGGAGAGTCAACCAGTCCTTACAAGACGAAGGCAGTGCCTGATATATGGTTTTAAGGAAAAGAAAGCGTCCCTGTTAACAGGAGTTTTACTGACTGTGGACGATCGTGGGAGGGGAAGAAGCCTCCCTTAGAGCAGGTATTTACCTCTCGCCTCCCAGGCTCGATGTGCATCACGTTGCCTGGCCCCACGCTGCCCTCCTGCCCCGCTTGCTGCTTTGAGAGCAACGTCTGCATATCCCCTTTGTCTGCTTTTTTCCTCCACCCTTTAAGCTAATCCTGCTCTGCCATGCTGACATTCATCAACTCACTCATCCCTCAGAAGAAACACCTTCCAGCCATCCAGAAGAAATACTTTCCAGCCGTGCATCAGGAAGGAAGAAAGAAGAAGAATATGAAAGAAATGAAGCTCGGCTGAGTCCTAGTCCTACAGCAGAGTCACAGACCCTCCTACAGCTCAGACTCTTCAGCCCGTTCGATATTAGCTTGTGTGACAAGAAATACAGGTGTGTTTTGGAGCAAGAGTATGCCTTATACTGGAAGACCACCTTTGTACACCTGATCACCAAAAGACATCACCACGGCACGTCCCAGCGCACACCGCCCCTGTCCTGTGCCATGCAGACAGCCTAACAGAGACCGCTGGGGTCTCCCGTGGTATTCTTTTTCTGCTCTTATTCATTCCTGGACATAAAATCCCCACTTAATTTCCTGCTGATCAAAATGTAATACAAAGGTAAATGTAAACATAGTCTAGACACAATCAGACCAAGGAATTTTCCTGTTTGGGAAAATAAACTGAAACAAAACACGGATGCAGAGGACGAGGGGACTGAGCACAACCCAGCGGGAGTCCCACCCCAAACACCCACCGCTGCAGTACCCCCGATCTGCCACCCTGGGGACCACACCTGGACAAACTGATAGTTACAGAGCAAAACTTAAGGACAAACAGACACTTAAGGACAGTGTTCCTACTACACAAGCTAGCTGCTCTACACAAGCTAACTCAGAAGGATGTTCTGTTATTTTCTACCTGATTTTCACATTGCTTTTTGGGTGAAAGAGATGATAAAAATCTATGTCTCCAAGTATATCGTTAGATCTTTGCTGTGATTTAGGATACTAAAGCACATTTGCCAGAATATTTAGCTGGAGATTGTTATTCTGCAGTAGTTCACATCAACACAGCACAAGAGCAATTAAACGTTTTCATCAGCTACTGCTATGGAAGCAGCAACCTCCAGCAGGCGAGCAGGACAGGTTTTCTGCTGCCCCTCCTCCTGGGGAGCTTATTTGGTCCAATCCTCTCTTCTTACCACTGGCAAAACCTCTAATTCATGTTAACAACTAATTTGCAAGAAGCCTTCTAGTTTTTGAGATGTCAGATGCAGCATCAAATATTTTCCCCTTTTATTTGACAAGTGTGATTCTGCTTGAGCTGTTCATGTCAATGCTGTATAACAAGCAGTATGCACCACATCTCATAGCAGTACTGGCACCACGGCAATGAGAGATCTCAGCACGGCGTAGAATAATCGCGCCCTAACGAGATGCGGGGAAACACTGCTGTCCTTCTGCCCACAGTCTGGTGAAGTTCGGCATTTGTGTTACCTTGCTCCTGACTTTCTGCCCAAGCCGACATTAAGGTTTCTCCTCCCCTCGGAGGACCAGCAGCTCTCCGCGGCAGTCCGCGTGCTCCTGAAGCTCCCTTTCGCGTCCCACCAGGAGACACCTGCACGCACACGGACAGGCTCAGCACAGCTCCTTGCGCCTCCTGCTCTGCGTCTCAACAGAAGAGACCTCGCCCCAGACAGTTCGAGCTGCTCCTCCTCTCAACAAAGAGGGAGGAAAATATCAGCCATTCTTCCCCTTCTTCAGGCCCCGGATAACGTGTGGTCTTCAGGCTTAACTTGCATGCGACAGGATAAAGGCCAAGTTAGATACAACTTCCATGCTATTACCAACGTCCCTACCCACCTCCAAAATACAGTTTTCTTTTCATCGACTAAGCAAAAAGAAATTTGTAAGAAAAGAAGTGCAGCAATCACTAAGCCTAAAAACCTGAGTTTTAGCAGAAAGACTGCAAAGCAAGCATTTTTAAATACAGTGCCAAATTTAAGTACAGCCACCTCATTGATAACAGATGTCATTTCTGACACTTGCAGGGCTGAGAGGCAAATGCAAGACGACGCTGCAGCCTCAATTTGTTTAAGTATTTAAACCCTATCAGAGTCAGTATAGCATTAAGTTACAAAAACAAAAAACAAATCATATTAAGGCTTAAATAGCAGCCACTGAAGGGCTTCTCCTGCTATTAAGCTGTCATCAAAACAAGGTAATGTTTTGGGCAGCCAGTGCTGCTCCTAACTAAGACGACAGCTCTGAGCGCAAGGCTCGCAACTGCAGCCTTGAGGAATGAGTGCAAGACAGATCTTGCTGAAGACAACAAACATTATCTAAATAAACATGTTTCACAACTCTTAAACAACAACATGCCTCTGCTCGGCACGCTTCAAGCCAGATGGAGGTGTGCCTTAGCTGGTATTTGTGTTAAATACCATAATGGGGAAAGAAAAAAAAGTGCCTTGTAGATTTCTGCAGTACCTGGTAACCTAAAAAAACCTACCAAAACAACCAACCGAATAAATCATAGTAATCCATCGCTTTTCAGACAAGTAGGCTGATTAGAAGTATTGCATGCATTCATCTGTCAAAAGGACTTCTTCTGTGCCAAGCACAAGGTTATTGTAATCATATTCAGTCACGCTGGAAATACGTGACTTTTACGCACCATGGCTGAAACACTGAGGATGAGGTGAACAAATGAAGAGATCAGCAAGGAAATGCTCCAAAAACTCCCTAAATAAATTACCGCAGAGGGGAAGGCAGGGAAGCAAGTATCGCTCTGTATACAAATTTTGGTTCAAAAGCATCTAAACGCTGGCACTGAAATCCCTGAAGTTCAATAATTGCAGCACCCTGAGCTGGAACAGAACGGACGGCTGCTGAGCTGCTCCACTTTTGAGGCAGAGCAATTTGCTTTCCTTAAGCTTTCATCTTAGTGATTTTATGTTTCAGATGCGGCTATCCATGGGGGAAGGCGATAATATTTGTGTTTACGTATTCCAGCAACTTGCTGGGGAAAACCCTTTCTATCTGCTTTCTGTGCAGAGTTCCCACCTTGGGCTGCCGACTGCGCTAAGCAAAATAAAAAAAATCACTACCAACAAAACAAATGAAAAAGGTTATTCTTAGATCAGTTCCCAAGCTGGTTAATAAACACTGCGCCTGCTGCGTAACATGACTCCCTCAGTACTGACTGTACTGGGAATAAACAGGCAAAGTACACACATCAGGTTCAGAAAAAGCTGAGTCACGCAGCTCTCTGCCTCCCGCAGCCAGTGGAAATTTTTTGTTGTTGTTGGAACAAAACTCTTAAATCCCCAGGCAGAAAGGTGCTGCTCCAGAGCCTTCTGCCTTCAGCAGCCCGGCGAGATTTGGCACGGGCAGGGGTTAAGCCCTGTCACCGCTTCTCGAGTCCTCCCTTGACTCACGGAAGGAGTTCAGATGGGTCTATATTTACTGAACTTACATAGCAGGAGGAGAAATGGTCTTGCAATTTCAACACATGACCATGACTCAGGAGCCTGCCGCTCTATCTCCATCGCTGTCGCTGATCCCCAGCGTGACCTTGGGTGAGAAAACCTTTGGACTTCCAGTTACTCACCAGTAACAAAGGCAGCAACCGCGCTCCTATCCACGGTGAGCTGAAACTCAGCCGAATGCCAGCAAAATGCTTTAATCTCTTTGGGAGGAACGTGACAGCGTAAGCAAAACATTTTATAACAATACGAAGCATGCTGGGCCAAAGGCAGCTCTCAGCTATCGCAGAGCAACCCCGAAGGCCATTTTTCCTGCATGGACACAATAGACAGGAACGCGATCCTCTCACGTGAAACAAGTGATACCTGCTGTAGTGGTTTGTATCTCATGTGAGCATTCACTCACCGCACGCACGAACGGAGAGTGCCCAGCTAAAAGCGTACAGGAAGCGTCACTGCACCGACTTCCAAACAGATTTGTCATCACTTTATGCTGACACAAAGCATCAAAAAGTTTTCAGCATCAGCTGAAAATCGAGGATAGAACTGCTGCAAGATCCATCTCTGCCGCCAGAAGACCCCCAAGCAAAACCCCACACGTGCTTACATCTCTCTGCCACACCAGTGTTTCGGCATGACCGCGTCTTTTACCAGGACATTTGCTGACCCCGTTACACACCAAACACTGATTAAAGCCACTCCAGGTGGGCACAGAGTAAAACTCCATGTACTCCATCCTGAGGGGCTCCTGTCCCCAGGTCTACAAATTCCTACCTATACAACCAACCTGACACAAAACGCAACTGCTCCTGGGCAGCTAGGTACAAGGCAGAGACGCTGCAACAGAGCCAACGGCAAGATCACTGCGTGGTTGTTTCCTTCTCTTGCCCTGCTTTTAACAATCGGACTCAGCTCTCCCTCCAGCTGCTGAACTGTCTTCCTCCAGGAAAACCACAACAGGGAACGTGGGCCCGGCTGTGTTGATGCAGCAGCCCTCAAGGCTGCTTCTTAGCACAGAAAAGCCTCTTAGAAAGATTTCCCCTGGGTCACTGGCCTAGGCGGCAGCAGTTTGGCCTTGGATGCAGGTGAAGAAATCCCTGCAGCAGCATAAGCTATTGCTTGGTGCACAAGCACAGAAGGATGGTGCCAGCAGAGATGTGGCTTGTAATCCTGAATCACTGTTTATTTGGTGAGTTGGTTTTACTCTGCCCACCTACAGCCCAGATCGCTTTACTACCTGCATGATTGCAAGCATGCAGCATACCCAATAACTGGCAATTTCTAAGCGTTTCGCTCTTAAAAATAAGAGGATAATTTAAAACCTGTATCTTCATTTCTACCTAATAAATTCACCCACAGGCAGCCACATGCCAGAAGAGCAGTATTCCTTCAGACTGCCTCTCCTACAGAGCCAGCACCTTTATTCCTCCTCAAGCTTCAGTTTATGAATAGCCTCAATTTTAAGAAAGGTGGAAATTGGTGTGAACTGACGGTGTCCCCAGAAGCAGCTGTCCTCTCTTCCCCCAAACCCAAGCCAGCTGCTCCTGCTCCTGTGCTCTTCCAGCAGTGGTGCTGGCTTCAAGTGACTGCAAAACTGTTCAAAACTTCCAGAGACTGAATGTTACAGCAAGATTTATTTATTTTTTTTTTAATCTGACATGAAAAGCAATATTATTGCTAGGCAGAAATAACAGCTAGAGCCAGAGCATTCGAGAACAGCCCCAAACCTATTACTACCACAACCCACAAGATGCACTGCAAATGACACGCACGTTTTCCCATCCGGGGTGCTGACTTCTGAACTCCGGCAGCTTCAAGTGAAGGGCGGAAGGGCTCCTGGTCCTGGCAGCCTCCCTTGCCGTCCTCCCAGGGACAGGGACGACTGAACTAGAAGTGAAGCAACTTTTAACCTAAAATTGGTACATTGGCAACAGATAAAATAAAACTACTTCCTAACACCGAGTTAACCAAGCTCTCAACTGCAGCAGCTCTGGAGACGCACAGGATTCTGCTACCTATCTGAGGAGTTAGCAACCTGTGGGAAAAGTTGAGGTAGCGAGGAATTAGAAATTTTAATCCACGTGCACTCAGAAATCAACACCATGAGAAACCACAGTAGCCACAACACGAGACCTTCTCAGTGTCCCTCTGCCCCTCCAGGCTCCGCATTGCTCTTGGTTAGGTATCAGCCATGTTAACGAGCTAGAAGTGCCCACCTCGGTGACAAATGCCCAACAAAACCAAAGCACCTACATTATTATGACTGCACATCCAGGCATAAAGTCCTGTGTGGGAAGAGAAGTGCCAAGACAGTTCAGAGAAATCCTGCAGGAGCGAATTGTGTTAGTACTCGACACGTGCGTTCCCTCAGGCTCGTACCAACGTCACCACGATACCTAGAAACCCGTGCTGCAACCATGCCAAGTTAGGTCTTGTACCTGAGCACAAACATGACACTATGCAGCTCCTGCCTAGCATTTCTTTTGAACATACTTTATTTTTATTACTGTTTTGTAACTAGATAATCCAAATCTGTTTGTTTTTTTTTCCCTGGTGTGCCCTGCAGTCAGCAGAACAGGGTCACAGCAAACAAGCACGAAGCTGACGCCTGCAGCGACTTCTATAATTTGAGTTATCTGAGTAGGGTAGGAAAACGTCCGTAGTGTCTGTAACGACCGTACGCAATACGCAGAACCAGCTCATCTGCAAATGTTACAAACAATGATGGAGAAGCCTGAATTATTTAATTTATTTGTTTCCCCGGCTTTTCTACACAGTACCCTCTCAAATAATCCATAAAAACATATTCTCACGCTACTCCTGTGAACCATTCCAGCTTTACAGCTTCAAAAATAGCACAACGATTAAACCAATAAACAAGGGCAATTCCCCCCTAAATGCTCGCAGTTTGTCTTGCGTTATTCACAGCGATACTTCGACTGCAGATAATCAAACACACTATCAGGTTATTCTGTTTAGACAGAAACCCTCACCCACGGCTACAAGTTCAAATATGCAATTCTTTGGTAGACATCACATCAAGAATTTCAATTTTAACTGAAATTTTAATCAGCTCTTTTGCAAATTATCCAGCGTCACTGAAATCAGCTTGTCCTCATCACAGCATCTCCGTAAAACAAAAATAATACATGCAGTTCTACTCTGCCAACTCTTTACAAGCCAGTGCTCCTACCCTGTAAGATGCATCAGGAACCTGAAAATACTCGGTTTTTCCGCGTATATTGGTATCTATTACTTGGAATAGTCAAAGTCCCATTAAAACCAATGACGCAAGTACCACAGATCTTCTGTGACACTGAACAGGTTACGCAGATTTCCACTTTAAAACAGAATTTAACACAAAATCTACCGAACTGAGCTGGCAGTACAAATACCCTGTTTCTGATGAAGGGGCTGTGATGCGACCAGCTTGCGACATGGGTACAAAGTCTTTGCAAATTTACTAGGAAGCTTCACTGTTTTGATTTGGATGGAAGCAAAGAGTAAAAAGGAACTGTGACTCTTTTGTGGGTTTAAACATTTAGGCTTTTTCAGAAGCCATTTCCTCAAAATGCCAGATATTCAGTTCCAGGTGCCTCACCCTACGAACGTGGTTTGGCCTCTACGGGTGGATTTTAGGGATTCACCAGGCTGCAGATGAGGAAGAGCCTGCACTGCTTGCAGCAGTCCACGTCCTCAGCTGTCCTCCTTGCAAGCACACCAGTTTCCCCGCTGGCCGCTTGCTCCCTCTTCCCTTCACCCATAGCCCAGCCTTTACGAGAATTCCCCACATCAGGAAATATTAAATTTGGCCTTTAGAAGGATAAGCATACCCTGACCCAGGAGGAATTACTTCTCTCACAACTGTGGCTCAACTTTTGTTATCTTTATTCCTCCGCAGCAGTTTATCTCAGGGTATCTCATCTGTGTCATTACCATCCCTGTTAAATTTTTTAACAAACTTTTTATGGCTTCACATGATTTAGCATCACACTTTCAAGCAGACAAATGCAGCAAGCCGAGCAGGGAAATGGAGCCCTAAGTAGCAGCCACAGAACTACAGGCATTTTTCCTACTTTAACATTTAAAAAAATCACATTCCCACCGAGGGAGGAAGGCAAAGGAAACGTGGTTTCCTGTTCCCTGGACAAAGACGGCTTGTGCAGAGGGCATACAGACACAAGATACGCACTCTTCTCCTTCCTGCTTAAGACACTGCGGTTACTATTCTTGTAGAGATGTTACAAAGGAGAAGGGTGAAAGGGAGAAGCAAGACAAAGTGTCCCTGTCTGACGTGCTGCCTCCCAGCAGCTCGGGCTTACCCCGTGTTTTTAACCACACTGCTACATAGTCATTGCAGTTCTTATATCAGCAGCTGCACTGCTGAAGGCAAGCATCCCTCGACACAGTGCTTCAAACAAAGGTAAGTGTAATGCAGCTTTGGGAAGGAAAGAACAATCGCTGGGCTTTCTGCTTTAAAAAAAAAAAAAAAGGACATCCAGGCTCATAACCAGGTGCCAAATTTCAGACCCCGGTGCTGCAGTCACTTGAAGATGCAGGGTGAAATATTTAAACAAGGGTAATTTTGTGACACCGGGGTGGACAGATGTCCCATGGGTGGCTGTCATCCTCCCGAAGACGGTTGTTTATTGCGGCCATCACAATCCATCAACATGGAATATCATTTGCCTAAGTTCAAAACCGTTGTTAACAAAGGCACAAGGGCGAGGACGATGCCACAGCAGATTATCATTTCATAACGTCTGTAAATACTGGTACGGATTTAGTGGGCGTCTTACAGAGACCGAAATGCCAGTCCCCGCCTAGACCGCGGCACATGGCTTGGAGCCTGGGGGTGGTCTGGTAATGACCATTACATAATTAAGTGAACGGCTATTTTCCATAATGAAGGTACTCAAAAATATCGTGTGCATGTGCATGTGTGTTCGGGGGGGGGAATTCCAACACCTCCGCTGTTGGAAGCAGACCTTTGAATCTCAGCAGAAACGCTTCAGCTACAAAGTGCTTTCCACTTGCGCTGTAAAATTTTGTCCCAATTTAACTGGAACACGAACTTTGCGGACGAACACTTTTGCCCAGGAACACAAGCCTCAGTCAGCTGAGAGCCCTAGTCCACGCCTTTCCTCCTAGCTTCCTCCAAGACCCAACAAAAAGCTGTAGCTGTTCTTAGGAGTGCTACGTGGTGTGGGACATCACCTGACACTAGGACGGAAAGGACATCAGTCGTAAATTCGGTATCAGCCCTTCTGGTTAACCAGTGCCACCAGTTCTGGAAGCTACATCCGTACGTGTCTGCGCTACAAAGGTTCAGGATTAAAATCGCTGCCAGTGCACGCTGGGAGAAGAAAACACTGCTACACAGCAGAACTTGTTTTTTTTTTTTCCTCAACTTTTCTTAAAAAAGCAGCACACGGTTACATTACAAAGTTCTGTCTTAGGGGAACGTTAATGGCTGCTCTGGGAAAAGCACTGCCAGCAGGCGGAGGGAAGCCATCCTTCCTCTGCTCAGCACCGGTGAGACCCTGCTGGATCCAGGTCTGAGCTCCCCTGTACAAGAGACATGGACGTGGGAGCCCAGCAACGGGCCACGACGATGTTTAAGGTTCTGCAGCATCTGGCATACAAGGGGAAGCTGGGAGAGCCAGGACTGTAACTTCAAGATGAGAAGGTGCAGGGGGGATCTTACTGATGTATGCGAGTATCTGACGGGACAGCGCAGAGAAGACAGAGCCAGACTCTTCTCAGTTGTGTACAGTGAAAGGACAAGAGGAAACGGCCACAAACTAAAACACAAGAAATTCCGTTTAAATATAACAAAACCAGGTTACTTGGGTTGTGGAGTCTCCACCCTTGGAGATACTCAAGCCCCAAGCGGCCACGGTCCAGAGCAACCTGCTCCAGCTGACCCAGCAGCCACTTGGACTGGACGATCTCCAGAGGTCCTTCCCAACCTCAACCATTTTATGAGTCTATGGCATAAATCAGATAAAACGTTCAAGTTTTACTGCCTTACACTCAAGCACAGAAATACCACCGAGTAAAATGTTGTGCAAATTTGGACAATTTAAAGCAACTAAATAAACCACTGGTTGCTAACGGTACCATAAGGAGCTGTCTGCGGAGAACACGGACACGGCCCTTCCAAGCCACAAGGAGCCAAGAGCAGAACTACTACCCCGTAACGATCGACTCCTTTTGTGCTCTCTGTCATGGGCGGAAAGCAGCTCAATGAGAGCTCTGCTCGCAGGGGAACCACGCTGTTTATCGATTCCAAACCCTCACCCCTGCGGGGCAGCCCTCCTTCCTGACGCTACAAACGGCTCCAGAGGCTGCTGGTCAGCGCAGCTCCCCAGTCTGACGCGACGGCTAACGGGGACGCCCGTCATTCAAGGGCTCCGGCGTCGAAACGCTTTTTATGGAAGAGCGACAAAGTCACTTGCTGGGTTTTCATGAATTCCAAGAGTACTGTTCCGCTAGAGAGAGTCTTTGTAGTGTCAAACCACTTGAAGAGCTTCTCTAGCTAGCAAACAAACTTGCTTCTCCCCAGTTTTATCTAGTTGTAGGGATATCTTTCGCCGCTTACGTTTACAAATGCTGACTGTGTAAAGCTCTGACTTTTGTGCTGACTTCAGTGTTTCTTAGGACATACTGCCTTCTGCAACACATTGTGTTTGTTTAAAAACTATGTATTTTCCTGGAGCATGAACGAAAACATCCATTAAACTGCACGGAACAGAAGGTATTATTACAGAAGGAATACCAGAACAGAAATTATTAAACGTAAGAAAATGGCAAGTTGCTTTATATTATTTTGGCATTTTCTATTATGAAAAAAAAGTGTTTCAACAAGTGGTAAAGCCTGAAAAGCATCAAAATAAAGCAGTCCACATGACTGTGATAACAGAAAATATACACAGAAATCTCCTGAAGGGATCTGTGAAATTTTAAAATAGCTAAGGAAGAGCTTAATCTTCTTTCCAAAACGCTATTTCCCACAACAACAACAAAGTTAATGGCATTTTTTAAACTGCTTTTGATTCACAATAGTATCGCAAGCCAAAAGAAGACTCTCCAGCTAGGTCATGCATCCAGGATGCGTTGTGTGGCCAAGGCACCTACTGTGCGAGCTTTCTTATTCAAAATAACGACGTTTACGCCAGGGTGGATGGGCCAGGGAAGACTCAAAGCAAGGCTAGGGCTACACCTGAAAGAAAGCAAGCTCAAGCAGTAGAAAAACAAATCTTCACCTGCTGGGCACACAAGACCACACAGAAAAGTATGAAACACTGCTCTCACCGAACACCCTCAAAGCAGTAAAAAGCACTAGCAGCAGCGAGAGGTGGGTCTAGAAATGAACCTAGTCCTAACTAGACCCAACGTTTGTGCTGCAATCTTCACTTTGCACATGTATGTAATAAAATTGTAACAGATTTTCCTCCTTCCTTATTACGGAAAAAAAAAAAAAAGCTGTTTCCAGTCCTTCCCAAGTGCACAAATATTAAAGCCAATTCATCCATCACACCGACATCGCGACTTTGAAAAATTAACTGTTTCCAAGGTTAAACAGTTTTTGAAGTTAAGAGCGCTAATGTGCACTTGAAGCTCTATTCTGCCTTTCCTACTATCCCAGATCTCCTTTCCCAAAAAGCCTGCAGCTCTTCTTACACACAGCTGCATTCCCCGAATTAGAAGACAGCTACAAAGTTGAGCATTCATACACAAAAGCACCCTGAAGCCCAAAAGACACTGATAGCAGGTGCCGAGACACGAGACACAGTTTCCAGCACAGATTTAAACTACGGAAGTAAAAGGCACAGTGATGAATCTACAATACTGGAAGACGTTACAGGAGCAAATATTCCCAGCATTATTAACCCAATCAAAAACCTACTAATCCTATTACAAAACAGAGAGTTCAGCCGTACTTCCAGCAGGTCCTTAACACAAAGGCCAGAAGAAGATTATACTTCTCCTGGATTTATCAGCTATTAAAGAACTCGTTTTTCAAATCTCCACCTGGAGTCGTATATTCCTTGCAAGCTCAGAATTAGTGAGCTGCATTAAAAATATGTACCATGAAGAAGCCTGAGCCGCATGTACAGAAGCATGCACAAGAAAAGAAGAGAGAAGTATGAGAGGTCAAATTATTGACTGCTCAGAAAAATACATTCATGTGTGTGTTTGGAGGGCAGGTTTCTAGCACACGAAGCACCATCCAGAGTCTAGTTGTTTAAGTTTTCTTTACCCTTATTATCTGGAATGGACAGAAGACCCAAGAAACTGAAATCTGCTGTCCAGAGGTAGAGGAGGGGCAGCACGCACATGCAGGTTTCCCTCTTGACCGGTCCAGCCTCAACTGCTTCCTTTACGTAAGGAGAGTTTAATCTCTCATTCTGCATCCGCATCATTGTGGCTGCAAAGACAATTGCTAATTAATATCCCGAGCGGCAACTGTACCTGCTCTACAGGTTATGGGATGCTGTGCATTTTTAATTGGCATGAAACCTGCTACAATGGCACCTTACATAAAACCAGGAGCTTTCTGTACGGAAAAGCTCTCGGGTGAAGAGTTCAGCGGCAAGCTTGGAGAACCGCCTCTGATGGAGGTGTCTACAAAGATGTTCTCCAAACACAGAAGATGAAGGACAGGGTGTTTGTGCAAATGAAATGATAAAATTAGAGAGCCCCTGGTGCCCCAGGGGCCGTGGAAGTTTATTATCTGACCTTATAAAAATTGCTTTTTCATGGCAAAGTATACATGGACTCAGATAACAGGTAACAGTTGTATTTGGGGGCAGATGTGCAGCCTGGAGGCTACAAGTCACAGAAGGCCACTGCCTCCAACACGAGGACTGAACAGCTACCGTAGCGCTCACTACATCGCAGGGCACAGGGCATGAATAGGCGAGGCCAGGATTAAATTACATTCCTTCTTCCACTCCAATTCCTAAATAAATGTCACTTTATTAAAGGCACCTAAAATCTAAATTGGGCTACGAATGATGGGAGGGAATATTGAATAAACATCATGGTTACAGCAGAATTCCAGCTCCCGTAGAAAGGATCCAAGATAATAAAAAAGGGGCTTGGGGATTGCCTATAAACATGCCACAGATGGCACACAGACATGCTTCCTGGCACAGATCCCCAGACCTTAAGGTACTAAGGAATGTCTCACTGCTATTACAAACGCTAATTTAGCGATGGTGACATTTTTGAGGACCAGAATGAGACCACAAAACTCATTTCACTTAAGGCAAAGAACCAGATGGTAACAAGTTTCAGCTAGTACAATCTGTTTTGGATTTAAATCAGCCACCTAAAAGTCAAGGTCTCTGTATACCAGGATCCTGAGAATTCAGCTCTCTTGCACTTTTGTTTTCTATGGGTGTATCTCTACATTGTTAGAAACGGATAAGGGATTATTAAACACAGCTGTCAATAACTACAACAGCTTCAGAGTAAGGTCTCATTAGATGCCACGGGGTCCTCTGCTAACTGGATGCTCGATCACTTCAGCCTAACAGGTAGCCGTGGGCACAAAGCACTGATCTGCTCAGCGCACAGCGTGTTCTTAACAAGACCTAAAGCTTTCACTGATTACAGAGGAAATTCCTGGTGATTTGTTCCAAGAGTTGCCGGTCGGTGCTTACAAACGGTAGTCCCAGACTTAAGGAATCCCTCAGCACACACATCAGAGCCCACACTTTTAAAGCTAAGGCAGAGAAAGCCAAGAGTCTTTTGGCACAGCTTTTCTGAACCATTCTCCTCTTGCGTTGCTTCATCTCACACGCCAGAATCCACTACACTTGCTCCCTGCGATCCTTCAAAACCCTCCTAGGTCTTGGGGAGGAAGATGAAATTGCCGTCCCTTCATGCCCGGAGCTTTGCACGCTGCTTCCTGCCCCCTTCTCCTCCTCGTGCTACGACTGGAAGAGCTACTCCTTCTCTTTTGATCACGCAATGGACAGAGGGAAGCCTTTTTATGTTGTCTCCTTCCAAGACCCAGTCTGGTTGCTTTGGAAGAGCTCTACTTTACCGTTATTCCCATCTTCAGGCACGGCTACACAGTAAATTACTGTAATGGAAAGCTGGAGCGGGGGGTAGATTTACAGCTTCTCAGCTGCTTTCTGTTAACCACCCATGTGAACGCTCTTTGCCTGCACTACTTGCACTGGACCACCTCACATCCAGCATGGGACAGGAGTGCTCAGGCAAGCAGCTACCCTGCTTTGCCCTGCATATTGTAAACCCATGCCCTACCTCATCGCATCCTAACTTGCTCCGGTAGCCATGCCCAGGGAGAAACTTTTCTGCTTCTTTTCACCGATTTCTCCTTTTCTCTGCGTGCTGAGAAAGTGAATCGTCTCAAAGGAGTCGCTCCCGACGTCTGCAGCCCAAGAGGGGAGGCAGAGGGAATGTGCCACTCCTCTCCTGGTCTGCATGGGGGGCCCTCGATGCAAAGAACAGAAATACGAAATTTTATGTACATGGGGCCACATCTGGCCATAACATCACTGTGGCAACATGTGCTGTGCATTCCCAAATGCTAGCAGAGTTCAACACATTCCAGAGAGCAGCATGATTTCAAGGCCGTGGAATTTGGGAAGGCTGAGGGAAGCAGAAACGCTGCCTCTTGCTGTGGAGACGAGGGGTGTGGGACTGTTTCTCATCGCTGCCAAACTCTTCTAGTTTTGCTACAGAAACTAATTCTGAAGGGCAGCAAAGTGCCAGAGGCTGGTCATTAGGAAAGCCTTCAGAGGAAGTCGGACGGCAAGCCTCTCTCTTGTTTTGGCTATGTTAAATGGAAAAGGTAGAAGAGTGTGTGAAAAAGACACCAAACCACACAGTGCTGCACAAGCCATCTGTTTCTGTTTATTTAAATAAAGGAAAGCCAGATACAAAGACACACCACACATTTGCACCTGACTTTTCTTCCCACAAGAGCCACTAAATATCCCGTACATCTTCCTGATCTGTGTCATCCTAGCCGTGCTTCCCAAAGCCTCCTACAGACCGCTCAATACCATGCCGGAATCTTGTCACAGAGAAGGCTGCAGACCTAGGAAGTGGTCCCACTGCCTCAACGTCCCAGTTTTTTTGTGCGGGACAGTAGCTCCTTATATCTTATATATAAGAGGACCGCTTCCTTATGCCTCACATCCAGCAGGCTGGAACAGCAGACACCCATGTTCTGTCGCCTGTGGCCATCCCTCCATTCTAGTCGTCTGCCTAATATTTCAAGCCACAAAACTGAAGGGAGGAAGGAGGTTCAGATGCATGCCACGTGTAGAAATTTTTGGAACCGCAGCATCTATTAACCCTCCGTTCTCCTTCATATTACTGCTTCTACAAGATTCCCACTTGAAGAAAGTGTTGGGCAGCTCCGAGCCCCAAGAGGAGGGGTGCTGAGGTACCTCCCAGATACAAGTGAGGGACCGATCTCTTTACAGAGCACTGCACTGACAGTCAGCAATCAGAGCGATTTGTGACCACACCAGTAACACGTGTGCTATCACTCCGGCAAAATGGTTTTTAGACCTTAGTGATAACTGAAGCCCAAAAACATGTCTATATTTTCATTCACTGCTGCCTAAACAGTAGTCCCTACCCTGAAAAGACTCTGTTTTAAGAATATTCATTAAGTCACGGTTCTGGGGAGAAAACAACAACCCCTTAATCCGATTCTAAGTCAAATGAAGCGATCTCTTCCTTACCTTTTTAGTCACTCTCTCAAATCAAGAACACACACACACACACACACAGAGCATGATTGGACAAACGCAAAGACAACCTTCGCTCAATGTTCAGTCACAAACATAGCACGGGTTGTTAAGATACAGAGTGGTTTGTGAAATGCTATACTGCTGTTACAGAAATCAGTAATAAACCATTCATCAAAGTACCACGTCAGCTCTGGTCCCGTTATCTCAAAAGGGAAATAGCAGGATTTAATAGGTCCAAACAGATGAAAAGAACAATTACAGCATGGAAAAACTTTCATGTGATGAGAGATTTAAAGGACTTTGATTGTTTACCCAAATGAAAACAAACAAATGAAGTCATGATAGAATTTCCAAAAAAAAAAAAAAAAAAAGGAAAAAAAAAGTGGTCTGGAAACTGCAGACTTGCACTCACCCCATTTCTTAATGCAAGCAGAAGAGGGCATCCAATGAAACCCACAGGAGAAAAATGATAGATGCAATAAAAAGTAATACTTCCATCCAACACCCTGCTAACGTGGAGAATTTGTTACTATAATACTGAAACTCAACATGTGACGGGGTTGAAGTGAGGTAAGATACAGATAAGAATATTCAGAATTCTAGGGTTAAAAACAAGCAAACAAAACCCACCACCACCACAAAAACAACCAAACACCATAACCTTAAAGTTTACCCAAACCTCTAGTAGTTCAAGGGTACAGGGGACACACTCTGGGAACAGGTTACCCTGTAACTACTCACTTCAAGAGTCTTGCACCCCTCTTATGCCCTACTGGTGGAATTGCCCCAGGTATAGGGACTTCCATTTTGATTTTTCACCACCATTTCCAGCTGCATGTGCGGGGGTCAACTGATGGGAACCCGTAACAGTGAAAACACCTGGTCAGAGGCAAGCACATTCTGCGAATGAACAGAAACCACTATTTTTGCTGTTTTGCTACCGAATCCCAGCTTTGTAGCAATCACTTAAGGAAACCGCCCAGACCTCATGCAATTGAATCAACATACCTCGTTCCTCTAGAGTCCCTAAGGAGCGCAGTGACCGGTGCTTCGCTCGCTCCCAGGGCCTGGAGTATAACTTTGGATTTTGCTTTTTCTTCCTCTCACTCAACACACAGGACCTGCTCCATATTGTCAGAGGACAAATATCCCCCTAGGGCCCTCAAGGATCCTCAGATGACATGGAGGACGTAAGGTCAAGCTGCTCCTAGCAGCAACACCAGAGTGACACAATCTGACGCTCATTTCCAAGACGATAAGAGCCAGCAGAACAGGAAACTAGCATTTTCCCGGCTGGCTGGAGTGGTGATTTGGCACAGAGCCTGCTGTCTACGTATGCACTGACTCAACAGGAAAATATTAAGGGAAGAAAAAACCTTGATTAGAATTTTCTTTTTAAGAGGCTGCCTAGAACGTTCTCTTTCTTCCCCTCTTATCTACCACGTGATTAGCTTCCCTTTGTTGACGAGGTTTACCAGGAAAGAATTTCTTGATACATGACACAAGCCAGACAACATATTAGGGTTTGCTCAGCAACCCTGCTATGTTCTCCCTCTTTGCTACGTGAGGCTCAGTCTTCAAAACAGAGACTTTATTACCAACAGCCACGCAGAGAAAGTGCAAGAAACTGCTCAGAGACCGCTGACTAACGCCTGCAAGCTACTCGTGATCCTGAATAGATACTTCAGTCTCTAATTTCCCACTTCATAAAGGATGAGCATTTGCACATTTTCAAACATGACCACAGGTTTCCAGTTTTCCCACTAAGTGCCATCAAACATGCATCACTAAGCTTTATCTAGAATGCGTAACATTAAGGTGAAGTGTTCCTTACATGACCTCATTTGTTTTCACACATCTCACAGTCTAAAAGGTCAGTTAGAGTTTAATATTTCATCCAAATTAAAGAGGCTGGTAGGAAGAATAGGCAGCTTGCTTTCTCCCAGTGCTGCAATACGTCTGAAGCTGTAACCATCACCTTGCTGTGGTGCGCAGCTGTCCCCGGCCTGTCCTCAGCTTGCTGCCCTGCTAAACATCTTGTTCAGAACAGAACTGCATTTCTTAATAACTGACCTACTCCCATCTTCCAGCTTTACTTCATTTGTTCAAACAAGTATAAATTAAATGAGCGCAAATGAAACATAAGGCTCTCCTCTATCTCAAATGTTAATACTTTTACACTTCCCACTTTCCGCAGTCCCCTAATCTTTCATCCCCCCTCGTTCTGTGCCCCCACTACCTGTCTCTTTTGCCCCTTCCTTTTAAGATAAGCTTCTCCACTCTCACATCAACCCTACAGAATATTCATCTAATGAAGACTACACAAAGACCAATTTATTCCACGTATCTTACTAAACACTATTTCTCCATTCTTATTATAACTTCTATTTATCTCTTCCTCTGTACTTTTTGTAATCAGTCCTTTGTCTCGTCTCTTTTATTAGCATTCATTTTCGCAATTCATATTACTGTCCCACTTCCTAGAAGAATTACAAAACTCGGCATCCTGTACAAAACATTTGAAATGGAAAATACCTAACGGAGAGGACATCAGGTACCGCTACGGAGTTTAAGATATGTCAGGCCGTGCCCCAAACAGCCAAACTCAACTGTGAAGCAAGCACATTCCTCATCAATGATTATTTCCCTAATTTTTCAAGTCACTTCTAGTTTGTGTAACAGAATCCACAATGAACTGACGGCTAATAAACTCAAGTGCTACCTAAGTCATTGTGAGGTTTGAGCCACATAAAGATGTCGTTCATCAGTCGAGTTCTATATACTGGTCACAGACGAGACAGATATGTCGAATTTGAGCAGCAAAACTGAGAATCAGACAAGAGGAAAGAGGGCACCTGGGAACATTCTGCTCCAATGCCAGGTCTTACCTGTGAAAGCCCTGGGGACGATGCATGTCCCGGTGGCGTTGCAGCAAGATTTGGGTGTCCCTTATTTATTTCATGTGCAGTGTAAGGGGATGGGGCAGGAGGACCCGGCTGTCTTGCTACTTGTGTTACCTGTGTGGAGATAAACTGTTAGTAAAACATAACATTAGTAATCCAATCTGTATAGATACTGTAATCTTTTTAAGAAAGCAGCTAGCAGCATATTATTATTTTATTGTTATTATTGTTGTTATTGTTGTTATTTTTAAGTAAAATGCTGTACAAGTTAGTTAACGATATATATGATTGAGGAAACTGGGGAAGGATCAAAAAACACGAACACCAGCTAGAGTCGCTGGGGGAAGACGTGTAGGAACTGCATGAGCTTTACTGCTGTGGCCTTGCTTTGCAACATCCCTTCAACTCCAGGCCTGCACTTTTCTGACCATTCCATTATAAGCTGTATCGAATAATACTGTGATTTTGCAAAGGGATACACATTACCAGTGACCCAAAAGACAAAATAAGAGGAAAATCCACATACGTCCCTTCAAAAGGTTAAAAAGGACTGCACAGAGGCCTCGTCATATGAAGGGCGTGCCACCAGCAAAGAATGAAATACCAAAGTAATTCTTGCACACATTTAATCTGCTTTCTCTATAAAAATACTAAATCAAAACGCATAAGCAAAATGTTATAGAATACGTTCATGGCACACACAGTTGCTCCACTGTACTGTCTCTGTGACGGAAGCGTTTAATACGTAGGTCAGACACTCACTACAGTGAGAAAGGGAGAAACAAAGGAAAAGAAAGAGCCACGTAACCACTGGGTGACGCCCCCAGCAGATCAACACAAGAAGTTTTCGTGGATTTGGTTAGCGGCCACAGTACGGAAGTCCAGGACTCGCTCCTCACTGACTTCTCAGGCCTGTGCTTTGCTTGTTGAAGAGCACCTGTTTAGTTGCAGGCACTTACAAGCTCGCCCCGGCAATGCTCAGGAGAGGACACTGCCACGGCACCGGTAATTACGTGTGCACCTCGTGCACACACGCACGCTGCCCTGCCATCAGCTAGCAGAAGACATAACAGAAAAGGCAGAAGAAAAGTCCTGGCTCTTGATCTTTAACTAAGTGTTAGCACCAAGCTCCAAGACAGCAAAGCATGAGAGCAGAAGTCTCAGAGTTCGACTAAATGCTTTTCCAAGTCATGTTGTTATACTCCAAATATCGGTGCCTTTTTTTTTTTTTAAAAAAACATTACCTAAAACACTAAAACAGCTGCACCATCAACAAGAATGATAACGTGCAATTTCTCGAGGCTTGGAAAGAGTCCAGAATCATTCACTGCAGGAAGATTTACAGCACCCTTGTGCTCATCAGAGAAAAGGGTGGGTCAGGGAAGAGCACCTCATCCTCTGTCCCCAGCTGGATTCTTCCCTTCCCCGGAGAGGAATCATCTCGGTTTTGGCTGACGTAGACTGGCAGGTGTGTGCGCACAGCCTCAGTCAGCTGAATCGAAACCAGCGTTACAGAGAGTATCGCAAAACCGTCCACATTCTGTCCCCAAGAAAATCAAAATCCTTTACGCGACTCCTAAGACAGCCTTGAAAGACTTGTCACGCCAACAGTGCAGAAGGCAGTGCCTAGAAGTGACTACATAACACCACGGATATCAAAAAACGCGGTTAAGTGAGGGATATGGAAGCAAAGGCCACACAAAATATAAGGAAATCATTCGTATAAGCAGCCCCAGCAGCAGCTCGAGCGCTCACGCATCACCAAGATGTCTCCTTGAACACCGCTGTGTACTTCTTGTAAAGAAACAGAGGTTATTTTGCAATAGCTGTGGAACTTCAAACACCATCAGCTTTTATCTCCCTACACATATAAGTACACAAACCATTCTACCTAAGGCCAGAGCCACCAGAAATCCTCTGATCTCCAAACAGCACGCATGCCCGGGCCTTTGGGTGACAAAGCACGCAGCTACGCTCCACCAGCATCCGTGGAAGAACGAGCGGTGCCAGTCCACACGGTTGTTCGACAAGGGGAACACGGGCACTAGTAAGTCACGTCCCGGGACAGTGTGAGCATTCCGCAGCCCTCTTCAGATATTAAAACAGCTGCATGCAAATAACCTAGGTTGGAGGTTAATTAAAGTTTGCAAGGAATGCTCTGCTGAATGGCGTGTGAGGTTTGGAAGCCAAACCGAAGGGAAAGCTGTGCAGCTGCTTGAATGATGGTCCACAAAACACCCTTGTGTGATGCAGCAGCAGACAAGTAGCAGATACGCTACAGACACAGGTCTGGACCTATAAGGATTGCTTGCAATCCTAATTAAGGAAACAGAACAATCAAAAATCATGCCATTAGGATACCTGGGATACCAACATCCTTGGACAGTATCTGACGGGAGCCTACCACTGACCTGAGAGCAATGTAGCTGTAGGAAATGTAAAATCCAGTAAAAACATAAACTTGCTGAATTTCTGTGTTTATTCAGTAATTAAAGTTTTTTAAAAAAAAAAAAAAAAAAAAAAAGGAGAGACTCCATGAGTGCATTACTTCTGCTCTGGGATGCCTGACACCACAGTGCCTGGGGTTTGGTTTTCTGTTTATCAAGAGAGATTCTGCAAAACAAACTCCGTCTGAGATTACTAAGGAAGCAAATAACCTTCTTAAATCCAGAGATGAAACTATTCTCCTAAATTATTCTCCTAAAAATGGACACACAAAGTTACGTACTAATTTGCTGGGGCATCACTTCCTCTTTTCTTTCACTGAGTAACAAGAGGCTATCTATAACTTTAGTTTTTCAGAAGCCTTAATCCTGTGTTTTAAAGGAAATAAACAAGTGAAACGTGAAGTAAAACTCAGGCTAGAGCTCTCTCCCTTCCTTTTGGGTTTAAATCTTTTGTTTTTAGCATCTTTCACAAGTTTCGGACTATTCTTCACCCTCTAGCTACAGAATTTCAGGCACACAGTCTCGTCCAGGAAACACTCAGGTAAGATCAGAACGGATGGGGCCCGCCACAAGCATCCCTAGATTATAGGGACTGCCTGGCCATGATACAACGATAGTTTGTCATTAACAACCACTCTTTTCCCCAACTTCAAAAAAAAAAAAAAAGTTCAGACTTGGGCAAAACCTCTTTACTTCCCGCATCCAACTGATTCACTTGAGCCGGTACAAAGAGCTCCAAAGAAGAGCTGACAGCACCCAAGGAACCGAGCATCCCTCCACCGCGGCCGGGCAGGGGAACGAGGCAGCCTCCTGACCCAGCTCAGCACGCAGCGGCTGGAGCAGCTAATCCCCCATAATCTCTTTTCTACGGGATCCTCTTCATCGCAGGAATATCCCTTTAAAGGACACAAAGGCGAACCACAGTACCTCTGCTGGGTGTGAAATTAGCAGGGGGCACCGGCGGGCTCCTGGTGCAGACGAGCAACCAAAGGGACACCCAGATGATGGAGTCAAGCCTCAGTTACCAACTTGAACTCAGTCTCCTGCAGAGCACTGGATTTTTCTGCCTTCCGGTCATTCCTGAATAACTGGAAGTGTTCACATTAGCACCAGGCATAAATAAGCCATCTGGAAACTCAGGCTGTGCTCTTCAGGGAAGCAGCGCTCCCCGAGCAGCACGCCTCCTGAGCACAGCAGCATTCAGGGCTTTTTTCGTATACGAGAAGATGGAACGCCGTGCAGCTGACTTTCATCTACAGAAGATGATCTGATTCTCGTACCGTACAGAAAACGTTGGGCATGGGGGTTCTTTGACATCTTGGGCAATGATGCAATGCAGTAGCTGCTTCAGAGGCACAGTGAGACTGCGGTTAATACAGAAAACTTAGAGCAGCGCTGGAGCTAGCAACGCTGCAGACACTATTCAAGCCTACATCCAACCAACCCACAGGCGCTCCTCTCCAAAAATCACAGGCACAGCAAATTGACGCTCGTTTCTAATCAGTTCACATCCAGGAGTCAACTTATAAAAGTTTATCCCAACGTACGTTCGGATCAAGCTTCAGGGCTTGAGATCACAGCACGTCACCGAGGCAGTTACGAACCTCCACCGCCGTCTGCCCAGAAAGCTTACTGGTGTGAGAAGTGGGTGCACATTCACTCACGTATTTTCCTCTGATTCCCAACTCATGCCTCATGCTGAATTTGAGGACCACATCTGCTTCTGATCATTAGCCCATACTCATTTTGTTTTCAGTAGAAATCAGCCCCCATTACTCTGGGTGCAGGCACACACGGTGGCCTATGACATCTAAGGTCACCTTTGTTGCAGTTCCCTTTCTGTTACAAATCAATGTCTTTTCCCCAAAACTCCAAGCCAAAAAAAAAAAAAAAAAAACCATTATTTGGACATGGAAATATTTTATAACAGAAACAAAATTTCACTCTTCTGCCGCCCCCCCTTCCAGATTCCACAGGTTTGGGATCTTGCAGCAGATGTACGAGTAATTGCTGCAATTCCTTGCGGTATAAAGAATTAGGAAGTACCAGGAAGGAAGCTGCTCAGAGGAAGAAACCCAAATCTATGTTCAAAAGCGGCTCTTACGATATTGCATTCTCCATTATTGATGAGGGGAACTTATTACAAGGTGAATTCACTGAAACAAGTATTTCTGAGTATGACCTGTTTTAAAACAATTCTACAGCTGGATATCAAAAACAACACAAAAACAAACAAACAAAAAAACCAACAAAAAACAAGAAACCACAAAAGAATCCTACCAAGTACCGGTATTTTCTACAGTATACTATAAAAAATAAATGAAGGTAATAGCTGACGAGGTCAGCTGTTTTTCTTCCTAGAATCAGTACAGTTTCATTGAGACAGAGGTTCTACCAAAGTTTTGTTGGGAATTTTGAGCCAAGTGCTCAGACAAGCTGCACTGCATCTGACGAACCACACGTGCCTACTCCTCCCCCCTGCTCTCTGCCTTACAGGAAAACACGTTCCTCTGATTTTATTCTGGGGGATATTACTGGGGCATGTAGCGAAAGCCTCAAGATTTTCCATTCCCATTTTTTGGCAAGCAGCACAGTCCTGGAAAAAAGAGCTCATGAAACGTGACTGAGGTCCTGGTAATGCATATGAAAAGGCACAGAAAGGATAACTGAATTATTTTTCATTTTTATCTGACTAAAAATAGCAGTTTCATCTGTGGGTTGCCCTTATCTTAAATGACTCATCCTCCCACCCCGTGAATGACATACCATAACGTGCAAGAAAAACACCGAGTCAGCTCAGAGTCGCTGCATGGTATCGGACCGCAGACCTCTTGCTAAGCCAGTGGTCCTCTACCAAAAGACACGTATTTGGGAACTGCGGCGCGGGAGCCATGTGGAACCCACATACAGTGACCGAGCAAACAAAATGTGGAAGTGAAAAAGCAGTTTCTGGGTGTGAAAGACGCTGCTCTTGCGTCCCTTTGTATTACACGATTCCTGTAACATCTAGACATACTACATGTGTAAAAATTAAACTAAAAATAACACCTATGTTGCAAACCCAGACCTTGAATACCTGACACTCACGCAATCAGCCGCAGAGACCTATGATGAATGAATTTGTCGAATACCTCTGACCATGTGCCTCCTCCATCCTAATTCAGCTTTTCTAGGACTTACTCTAGATTTGCCACCTGCCAAGGGCTTCAAATAAAAGCTCAAATGGAACCTAGCTGAGAGATCTCTCTCCTTTCCCTAAAACAGGAAGCTTTCATTCAAACTTGTGTTTTCTTAAAGCATAAACCAAGATATTGCCAGTCCTGGCTTCTGTTCTTGTAACATATCAAGGAGCGATATTTTTCCACACCAAAAAAGCTATTTTAGGTCATTCTTCACAGTTACTTCTATATTTTACATCAATTTAAATTTTTACAGTCATATTTTCCCCACAGGCAACTGAATTATATCTTCACAGAGGAAAGAATTGAAAAAAATCAATCTTTTTTCCCCAAAATGGAATTCAGATATTTTTAAAGTGCCTTTTAAGTGTTGTGTGGGGTATATAAAGGATAATACTGAACGATTTATTACAACTGTTCACTCATTTATGTTCTGTGGTTTCTGCTGTTTTACATACCTAACGTGTTTATGCATATCCACAGGTTTATGATATTTGTTTTTGTTTATGATATTGAAGACAGTCTCCACTAGATCCAAAAGTCACTAGTAGCAAAAATCAAAAAGCAGTCTGCAGCTCGAGTCTGCCGATCCGCTGCCGCAGAAGCCACAAACCTCGGAATCGTAAACTCTTTTCGGAGTGGCACCCCAGCCTTTCCCACTCACCTGCAGGGACACCCGCTGCTGGCCGGCCACCGGACCCTCGCTGGGCGACTCCGAGTCCCCCCGCTACAGCTGCCGCCGAGCCTCTGCCTCCCTCGGACCGGCAGGCAGCGGACGGTGCTTTTGCACTTAATCCTACACAGCTTGGCCTTGCTCGGCTCGACGGCGGCGTGCCGGTGGAAGAGGCCAGCACGGTGCTCTTCTCCACAACCCAAAAAGGAGGGGGCAAAAGGTCCTCCCGACCCGGACTCGCACGTGGAGGAGATGAAGCCGATAACCCCCTCGCCAGTTATTGAGGCAAAGAAGGGGAAGGAGGAAACCTTGTACAGCAGCTTATGTTTTTCTATAAGCAGCTTATGTTACTGCATAAAATACAGTGAATTTCTCGCATCTACAGCTTTTCTTCCCGTTTCCCAAATAATTAAAAGAGCAGCTTAAAAGTGTTTTTTGGCATTAAAAATGTTTCCAGTATCCCACCAGGAAAGCAAAACATTACTTTCCCAGGGCTGTGCTGATTTAGCAAAGCTTATAAATAACACTGGGCTTCCAGCTATTACCATTTGAAAAAAAGAAATGAATAAAAGGAAAACGGTATCATACGCCACAAATAAACATTGCTACATTTCTAAGCTAAATTTCCTCGATAATCAAGCTTTATAAACAAACATGTGGGACAGTGAGCCAAAAGCACCTCAGATATTCAGTCTACCATCAAAACATTTCTTTATCTGTGTAACTTTAAGTGGAATGTTTAACGAGAAAAACCAATCTTTCTCGATTGTCTTTCTGATAAGATACTATTAGAAATGTGGAGCCACTACCACGCTCCAACAAGCCCGTCTTCAAGAAGCAGGAGGCAGAAGAGATGGAGCCAACAGACTGAAAACATCTCCGGTAACATTTTCATTCAAGTGCAACTCGGTTTAGACAAACTCACTCTCCTATCTGCTAAACAAAACTACAGATGCTTAACAGAAAAGGAACTGACCCCCAAAATCCTGAAGATAATACTTTGTTTTCCTACTCACACGCAAGAAAAATGGTCCTCATCCAGCATCATTCATTTTAGGAGGTGAAAAAACTTGCATTTTTTAAAAAAAACATAATTTCCTTATGTTTGGAAAGCACGCTCCTTACAAAAAGCACCACGAGGCAGCGCCGCCCGCGCGGAGGCGGGCAGGACCCGCACAGATACTCACAGTGCTGTACACAGCGGAGACGGTCGGAGTGAAGATCCGGTCCTCGAGGGGCTGCTGAACAGGACCTCGGGGGATTCTGCAATACAGCAGGTTAAGGAAAGCAACATCGAAGGAAGGGTCGCGTTTTGGGTGACACACGCAGGGAACGCGTTGTTTGTCACAACAGCCGGCCGCCTTCCACGCTCAGGCAGATACGCAAACATCTCCCGGGCACTCACACGCAGCCAGGCAGCCGCAAGCCTTCGGTTTTTCCAGAAGTGGAGCAGGTGTCCAAAAGACAGATGTCACCGACAAACACAGCGAGAGTCACCAAAAGCAAACAAATCGTCGAACAATCTACAAAGCCTTGGTCCTGTCAAGAGAATCCCCCACCTCTCTTTATTTTATTTTATTTTTTTTTTAGAAAGAGTAAGGGAAAAAACCAAAGCCCGCAAACCCTTCACATTCAGTGAGACAAACCCTGCTGATCAGCACGGCGTTTTCTGACAAAGGCACAGCCTGTTTTGCTAACCACGCTGGAATTGCATTATAATTGTTTCCTTGTTTGCCTCTCTTCAACCAGTAACTCCTTTCCTCATCCACCCACCAAAACTGCTTCTAAAAGGGGTTTTCAAGCAGACTAAGTTCTGATGTTCTGCTGGCAGGGTTATTTAAAGGTAAATTGCAGTAGTTTTCTTAAATTGGAAAGGTATTGTGGGAACCCAAGAAAAAAAAAGACTACGTAACAAACAAATAAGCTAGAATCCATTTTAATTGTGGAATACAGCAAACAAGGGGATGCAAGTGTAAAATAGACAAAAAAGCCTCCTGACCTAGCTAACACCTTGTGGCCTTACGTCCAGCATACATCTAACTCAGTACCAGACACTCACTGTCACAAGAAAGCTATGCTCCAGTTTCCAAAAACTTTTCCAGTAAAAGCTGTATCAGAGTTCACTTTTTTGCTGTTTACATTCCATACATCAAGCCTCCTGGAAAAGGAAAACAGTCTGATTGATTAAATTTCTTGCACACAACCGAGCAACACAGGGCTCACGTGTCAGTATTGCGGCGGATGCTCAAGTTTCAGAGCACTTACGTTTCCCACTTCTTTCTCAGAGGGAGAAGGAAAACACACACACACACACACACACACACACACACACACACACAAAAACACTTCTTGACTTTTGATCAAATGAGGACAAAAATGCAAATTAGTTAAGTTTTCAAGCTAACCTTCTAGGTTGCCTTGCAAGAGTCCTCCCTGTGCTACAAGTCTGAGCTCCAAAGAAACACTGCTGCCCAAACCTCCGCAGGGACCAACATCGCAGCAGAGCAGAGACACTGCCAGCGCTGACAAGGCTCGATGGTGATCGAAGCATCAAAATCCCGCCTGTTCCCCTTCCTTAAAACGTACAGAACATTTCGGCTGAAGGATGGACTGTTCCGATGTGACCTGCTCTGCACTTGTCAACCATTTGCAGCACTCCCCAGCCACGTCTCCTCCTCTTAGACCAGAGCTAAGTGCGTTACTGTAACTCTGCTCCTGCTCTGCCTATTTCACGACTGAACACACCGCTATAAAGGCCAGCCCTCACCACGCAGGCTGAGAAGTTTTGTTTGAAAAATATCCTAATTTTGTCACATGTTAATTTAATGTTTGAATGCCAGGTGAGATACAAACCCCGCATTATAGGATTACGCACAGGAAACGCAGCCTTCTGACCTTCACAACACCTTTGCACGTTAAGTAACGTCCCCATTACAGCCTGGCAGATGTAAAACAGCACACCTACGACCAGCACCGGATTGAGAGAACAGAGATAAGAATCTGGCACCGCTGGTTCCCAAGACGGTGCTCAGCCTACATCTCTGTTTTTTTTTTTTTTAATGAGTGCAAGAATTTATTTGCAGTGTCCGAGGCTTCTCTTCAATTTGCAGACTTGCCAACTCATGCATAAATAGTAACATTTGATAAAACACAGAGGTTTTATCAAGTATATTCAGTGTTTTTCTCCTGACTTTACGTCCCAGAAGGTTTTCACAAAGTCAAAACGTGAACCACAGCCATCCCAAGAGAAACTTGCAACTCTTCCTTTCTGCAGCTCTTGGGCATCTGGGGTACGGGAGGGCGAGAGCAGCAAGGTGGCTGTTCACATCTCTCCGCCGGCCTCTCCAGAAGGAAGGTTACCCACACCTGGGAACAAAACCTGCCCTTGAACCGGCAGGGCTCTGCGGCACTCACGTGGGCAACGCGCGGTTATCCCTTCCGCCGAGATGCAACCGCTTTCCGCAGCTGGAAGAGCACTCCCTGCGCAGGAGAGCACGGCTTCGTGTCCACTGTTGCTGCAGAGCACTGCAGCTCTTCACTGCCTCTGAACCTGGACGCGCCGGATCCGATTATCCGCCCCTGCAGACACAAATGACTCCCACCGACTTTCATGGGAGCTACTCTTGCATCACAGGATTGAATGAACAAGCACTGCTTAGAATTGGAGATTATAAGCTTCTTGAGTGGAGGATGAATAATACTTTAAGTTATTATTTACACAGAGAACTACATAATACTTCATGAACGTTAACAACAAAATTACGTGCAAAATCCTGACTCCAGTGAAATGACAAAGATTTGTCACAGACTTAAATGGAGCCGATGCTCCACTTCCAGCCTTCACGCCAAACACCTTACATTCATTGCTGATTCAAGGAAAACACTGACAGAACGCCAAAATTTGGGAGAGGGAGATTAGAAACACGCTGCAAGACATGACAAGCAGGAGAGCTGAAGGAACATCTCAGATTAGAGCTCCAGTCCCTGACTCAGGAACTCGCTGCGGAGCAGGTGTCCCCAGGACGACAATAACGCCCAAAAGATGATGTGAAAACATAAAGAGAGGATACTGGAAAGAGATGCTAGTTTCGCAAAGATGTTATAAAGAGATACTAGTTTGCACTCTACGATGCCCAGGAAAAGCTATTGAAAGACCAATTATAAATCCAAACATTGTTTGTTATTTTATTTTGAGAAACGTCACGTCTGCTAGGCTGAACCTGTTACTAGAATGACACCGGACAAAGAGGAAGAGCCGTGGAGCATCTCCTGCTGAAAGGTCTGCACGTCCGGAGGAGCCGCAGCCTGCCCTCTGGCCGGAGACACACAACCCAGCTCTGCGCTCCAGCTGTGGGACACAGAACAAAAACCCACAACCCTTCCGCACACCAGCTATCATCATGCCCAGCGTACGTGCTCACCATCTTCTGATAAAGATAGGGCAGAGGCATGGTTTTAAACTGGCACCCTTTTGTCACAGCTGAGATTTCTAATCTCGAGGCAGTTTTGACAACTAATTGAGCAATGTCTACTTCAAAAGGGATCATTCCCGAGTTTGGAAAACCTGTTTCATCCTCAGGAAGGTTGGGATTTATTTTCTTATTTTAGAACTTATATAAGCCAGGAGAAAATAATCTTCTTTGAGCACAGTAACCTCGCTTTTTGCACCCAGGAAAAGAGCTGCCTAGAGGAACGAGTAGGTTAGACAAATTTTCAGAGTCTAGGGTGGCCGTTTAAGACCACTTCTGCAAAGTGCTGATTCTCATCAGATTAAAAAGAAACCTTTAAGCCCTTTTGGTAAAGGACTTGACCTGGACGCGAGACTGACAGAGACAAAATGCCTTACGTTCCAGTAAGCCTTAATGAGAAATGATGGGTGGAGAAAGCGATTATTTCCAGCACCTAACTTCTGGCACCTACAGACACGTACTCCGCAAACAGCTGGGCCAGACGAAAAGGTTGCTGCTTCCCTGCGAGCCTCCAGGACCGTGTTTCTGCCCCGCAGGTAGACGTGACCACCTTCCCTCCCCTTACACTTGCCAAAGGGGTCCATCCCAGGGGCACTCATCACCAGTTACTGTCCTGGAGTCACTTCAGGAGAAACGAGCCAGAGTGACTGCACCGTTCACAAGCAGACTTGTGCTAATGAGGCTCTTTTTTCTTTTTTTTTTTTTTTTTTCCTCCTCCAGAGAAGTGGGTTAAAAGTGACAGCATGGGAGCCTCCACCACGGGATGTGAATGGGTCGCAGCAGGCAGGTGGGAAGTGAAGCCTGATCCAGCAGCGCGCTTGCATCCACGTCTATGTGCAGCTTCAGAGGCAGTAAATCCTCCTCTGGAGGCACTTGTCTTCTCTTGCTACCTAGAGAATTCAGCCACCGGTACGATCAAGAGCCCCACAACCTGCCACGTGGTGCAAACCACACGGATGCTGCCCTCCTGCTGCCCCCATCAAACATGGTAAAGTCTACGCGTCAAAGTATAACCCAGCCTGACTCGCTATTGCAGAGCTTAATTAACTACGGCGCAAATAAAACAGGGATATGTTGAATAATTCAGGCAGCTCTTTCATTTTACTATTCTGGCACGGTTAGATCCGAATCAGGAGGATCCTACGCTTTCCGTTCTCCTCCTCCTCCTCCCCCCCCAGATCCTTGCCACCCACGTCACCCTCTTCAGCTGCTCCGATTCAACTATTTGTGCAGCCATGCTCTACACCGCATCTCTGAAATGATCCACTTCAAACCAGGAGGGTGGGACGGGGGTGGCAGAAAAGCAAAGCCAAGCCAAACCTCAAGCCGTTCTCACAGATCCTTCTGTTAGTGCAGGGAGAAAAGACGAGGCTGGCGACGAAGCAGGCGAGCAGGAACAGGCGGGCGAGAGGGGGGAACCTCTTCAATCACGTCTGCAACCGGCAGGTTAGTGCAATGGAACCACAATCCCTGCTTCTCGTGCTTTCGTCGGTCTGAGCGACTCCTTACAGCTTTCCCTCCTCCATCAGCATCATGCCAGAAACCAGGAGAGTCAGAAGGATGACAGCCAGCAGTTAATACCAACGCTGGATTCTCTTCATTGCTGTTTAGGGCTCATTACCTCATGAAATACATATACATATGAAAATCCATGCAAGTGAGATACTTCTGGCAGATTAATGAAAGCAGGCACAGATGCAGTGGGAGTTCCACCTAGTCCCCATCTGGCTGCAGCAGTGATTACAAGCTGGGGAATTTCAGGAGCTATTAAAGACCCAGTGGGAGAAGGCAGGCAAAAGATTGCAATGCCATTTGGAAATGAAACGGAATTTTTCTTGAAACCAAAAGTCTCCGTAAAAGGAAGATGATATCTTCTAATTATAAGACAGCCATAACCACATGCTGAGGACAGTGAGAACACGCGACTTCTCTGTAAAGCGATTAAAAATCCATGCCAGAAGTGCCTGTCAGCTGGAGCATTCAGAGACACCGACAAATGCAGAGCACTTAAATAAAAGTCCGGAGGAATTTCTTGCAGAAATCTCCCCCTTGTATAACACTTGTCTTCTTGCTCTAATAATGCTACAAAACTGAAATACTGCAAGATTTTGTGCACTTCTACATTTAGGCAATGAACAACCTGAAAACATGTAATAAAATACAAAACAATTTCATAGCAAGAATTTGTACAAGTTTCTCTGCTCTGTTACTTTTTCCAAGACCAAAGGGGGGTGAGAAGAAACACTACTGCATTTTCCTTCAAAATACATTCATCTTCTCTCAAATTGTGCTTCTCACCTAAGCTTATTTTCAGCAACTAACAACCATTTTATCCTTAGCATTCACTGACGGCCTCTTCCTCCAGTTCCAGGTTACTGTTAGAAGCCAGCATCTTCTCACATGAATAAAAATATCTGCAAGGACCCAAGGGCACGTATGCAAACACGTACACACAAACATTCCAGAACTAATGATTTTTATCCTTGTGCAGAAACGGAGCAAGTCCTCCACCAGCTACCCCTGGGGTTACACAACCCCGATGCATGTTCCCGCTTGCACCAGAACTGTGCGTTAAATGACTGAAAAATACAAGATAAAGACATCAAGCAAGATTACAGAAGGGCAAGAAACCACATCAAATTCAAGCCTTCAGCACTTCTTTCAGCTTTTTGGTGCAAGGAATTTTAAAAAACCTTCACCCAGGGAGGTATTCGGATGGCACAGAGCTGGGAAAAGAGCGTGGCTCTCTCCTGCAGCCCCTTCTCCACTTAACATTCAATTAAAATGCAGGAGGAGAACACGCTAACAGCAGAGGCACCTGATTTAGCAGCTTCGGAAACCGCGTGGCTATCTTAAAAGGTGAAGAGGGAAAGGCTGCGCTGGTCACAGCGGCTGGCTGGCACTTCCTCAGCATCACCCCGGCCTTGGCTCTCTGCCTCCCTCCGGCGCAGGGCGAGGCCTTTTGTTCGGCGCGCTCCTCCTCACCTGGCTGCGAGCTCCGCTCAGGGCTGGCTTCACCAGGATGCTCTGCCTCCCCCCGGCACGGCACGGCCGCCAGGCGCCCGCTGCTGCTTGCTCTGGCGAGCCGAGCCCCGTGCCGAGCACTTCCAGGCTGCTGAAATCCCTCTGCTTCCCACCGCTGGCGCTGCGCGCTCCAGAGAAGGGCAGGAGTCAGCCTCATGCTCTGCTCAGCAAGCTCGTGTAGCATTAAAAATCGAACCAGGCTAGCGTCTTGAGAAAGAAAGCGTAAGGTAAATAGATAAACTCACCTACCGCGCACTGTATTTAGAAACCCCAAGGCACTGCAACGTACAAAGAGCTGGGAAACCTTCAATGCTCCCTGTCGGAAGGAGAATTAAATCGCAGCACAAGCTCCTCAGCAAGAAATTTTGCAAATTGTTTCTCTCGACTTTCTGCTCCAAAGTAACTGCGTGCTACGCCCAAACGCAGCGACAGGCACCACCACAAGCCCGTTTGTTTAGCGAGTACTTCATGAATCAATTTTCCCTTCGAAATAAATTCCTCTTCTGACAGGCTGCCTTTCAGAAGGCAAGGCAAGGAAACCCAGTAAGACCCACCGCAGCCTGTAAAAACAAGCAGCCCTACCAAGTGACATGTCGCATGTTAAGCACAGGGGAAAAAAAACCCTGATCAAAAGAGTGCCATCCACTCTCTCCACGATGAAATACTACGATCAGGCAAACCATCCAAGGAAAAGTCGAGCTGCAATGCAAACAACTCCAAACTTCGGAAAAGCCAGGACTGATGCTGCCTATGCAACCACAACTCAACCCCCCTGTGTACATGCAGGATCAAGCCCTTAATTACCCAAGCGCATGCTGGTTTTCCCCAGCTGCCCTTGCCTTCCTTGTTTCTTCGACTGTCTTATAGAAATCCAGCACCTTACACTCTTCATAGCTAAGTAATCTTACTAATAAGAAACGTCAGACAATTAATATCACAAAAATCAAAGCCAGCTGTGGTGCAACTGCTTTGGGAAATGTTTAAAGGCTTGGGAAGAACCCAAGAAAATGCTCAGCCCTCGCTCTAACCCTTCCACTGCCTCCTTCCAGTGGCACTTCCCAGCCCCGAGAAACGCACGCTGCCAGGCCTGTAACATCTCCCGTCCTTGCACAGATCTTCTTTCGGGGCGGATTTGGGTTTTGTTTGTTTGGCTGGGAGTTTTTTGTTAGCACGTTCCTGCCAGGGGGGCCATGCCCCTCGGTCGAACCCCAGAAGAACACCCTGGCCCTTCGCGTTAAAGCGGCGGCTGTATTTCAGTTTTCTTACGTGGCTTCAGCTCGTCTTGCGCAACACGATTAGACACCAAAGTAAAGCATGATTCAGAGCACTGACTGTATCACAGGTCAAAAAGGAACAGAGGATTGCTGTTTCAGTATTTCGTGTTTACTCTTATTTTAGCAGCGGAAAAATAAATAACTTTTTTCTGGCATAAGCACCCAGAAATACGGTCAAAAGTTAAGAGAGACAGGTGAAGAATTCCTTAAAAAGCCACGTCACCTTTACACCAGTCCTTAATTCCGACATTAAGAACATATTTCTCACTAGTTAAACGCTTTAGAAATAAAAGAACACATTAAAAGGTGTTTGTAAAATGACAACAACGGGGTTTATGGTGGGGACACTGCCTAAGGTGTCCCCGCTTCACATTACCGAGCTATGTAACAGAGCAGTACATCATTACGGCCCTGGTCTTCTAAACAGATGCAAACCATGCTGCAAGATTCACCGCCTTCTGTAATTACTTATAGCCAGAAGGATCTTAAGGCAAAAGCCGTTATTTAAGCTTGTTTCAACGCTTTACGGCCTAATATAAAGATCCTTACTGCAACATGTGGAGCCAACGCTCACAACCGAATTGCCATTTGTCAAACGTATAAATTTTAAGTGGATCAATGAAGTGTTTGTGTAAACTACTTTTTTAATCCATCACGTTATTTTGCGTATTAAACAGTAACACCAAATTCTCTTCAAGTTTTCATTTATGGGCTATTTTATACTTGTAACAAATACCTTAAATAAGCAAGTCTTTTGCTTTTTAAACAGAAACGTACTTACATAAATATTGGTTATGCTTCGCACAGTCTCACCGGCTCCTTTACGAACTGCAATTGCCTCCTCTGAAATGACTGACGGCAGGACTCTCTCCTTGCTGCCCGGGCGTGCTATTTGACGATAAGTGAAAGCGATAAGGCTTGTCCATCCCTCTGCCGGTTAAGCGTTCCTCATTAAAGCATCATCTCCCAAGCTCTGTCCAGAACCAAAGGTTGCAAGCAACGAGGCTTTCATTACTTGTCCCAGATTATGCCGTACTGTAAACGAATACTCTCCCTTGTAACAAAACTTCTCCTGAAATTCATCGTAAGCTTTTTACCTAATTACATACCATTAATCTCGGTACGTGCTTTTAAATAATCCCAAACATTTCCTCTGCCTTCTGTCTGCCACATAATGCCACCTGATCTACGCTTACACTGAACTGAATAGGAACAGGGCAGCAGCTAGGGTTTTCAGAGAAAAGGGGCATACAAATCCCCACGAACCTCAACCGCTGTCAGAAGACAAACTTTCCAAGGCTCCTCTGAAAATTACAGCTTGAAAAGAAAACGTGACCTTCGAATGCTTCCTGAAAAGCACGATCTCCCTTCCCTTCTCCCAGCATCGCCACTGCTCCTCAAGCTATTCGGATTTCTCCTCGACGAGTTAATCCCGACGCGTTTCGGAGCACCCCGAGGGACGCTGCTCTGCCCGCCGCTCACACGTACGACTGCACCTGCGAACGCAAGGGCGGCACGCAATGCCCGACGCGTAACCTCGCGCTTCGTTCCGACTCAACGCGCTAACGCTGCACTGCCGCAGCCACCTAACAAGTGCATGGTTTATTTACACCCGAGCACATCTCTACATCCTCCAACTCACGCACTCTTTTCAGATACCCGTTCCACAAAGTCTCCCTTCCGGCATTCTCTCTTCCTGCGCACACCCATGCCGCTCCTCCGTTCGCAGGTAACACACCCTGCTGCATTTTTTGTGTTAGCGATGCCTTCACAACCCATTTAACATCAAGGCAGGAGCCCGAGATACTACCTCCCATCTGGCTAATCATTAATGATGATAAATTAGATCGGGCCGTCTGTCAACCCATGACGCAGTCCGGGCCGCGCCGCTGCGTAATACAACGCTTTGCTACTTATCACTACATTTCCTTTCGGTCTTCAGTCCACGTGTGATACGTCTCACAGCCGAGCCAAACAGGAATGCTAAAGCAAAGCTGGGGGATACGGGGGGGGAAGGTAACAGAAAAGAAAAACCCTCTTTGTTGCAAATTAACCGTGTTTCCAGCATCTCATTCACTCCACAATGCTTCCAAATAAAACTCAGCAATATGAAGAGCACCAGCTGTAGGCAGCTGCAATGGTTACACCTGCAGACAAGCACCTAATTATCTGGAGCTCATTACTTTCAGGCTCAGTTTTGCATCTCTAAATTAAAAAGAAATGGAGACAGCTCACCAGCACGTAAATCATCCGCAGACCTTGCCTCACCCTGATGCATCTCATTCAGCCTGCAAGCCATCAGGAGTGAGTTATCAGGGGAGCTGTCAGCCAATGCACAACATCAGTGCAAACGCGACAAAAACCCAATCAATTATTTTGCCCGATACAAGCGCGTTTCTAAGGGCAACCTGATTTTGTTACTTAGCCTCCATCTTTTTCAACTGCAACCCAAGTGCCAAAATAAATCACTTATTTTCGACCTGGACAGGGTGTTTTGGGTGGAAAAAGCTGTCTCTAAAGCCTGCTAATCCTGCTGGGATTTTTAAGCGTGGTGCTTGGGGGAGAGGGGGGACGGGTCTGGAAGTGACGCTGCCGGGAGCGGAGTGCCTGGATACTCGTGTAACCGTGAACTTTGTCCTGTGCGTATTCTTAACCGAAGCATCTCCGAGAAGTAGGTTTTCAAAGCACAGCCTGAATAAGGCTAAATCCAGGTTTGGACCAAACCGCAAAATATTATTTTAAAAGAAGTGCCACGAAGCCAGCCGGCATCACATCTGTGCCAGGTCAGGTAACGGCCAAGGCAAGGTGAACAAAGTGCCGGAAAGCATCTCCTGCTCAGGTGTGGAAAACTTTTCACTAGCTGACTTGCTTTAAAGAATTTGTTTAATGGTCCACTTTCCTCCATAAAACAGCAGCCACTGCCATTTTTTTTTTAATTCATATTTTATTCTTACAATATATGGACTCTTCTAAGAGATGGAAAAGTCAATAGATTTCATCAGCTCCCTTCAGCTGGAAAGTCACGGTATTGCCTCTCCACAGAGGCAATGGCATCACGGGGAATATGCCGATGTAGCCTTAAAATTCCATTTAATTTTAGGAGTGTTATTTATGATTGTACGCGTCCACATTAATTAAAACTCCCATTACGCTGCAGCAAACAGGCTACGCTCAGGAACACGAAACGGCCCCATTAGTCTTCAGCAGTCCTACCCTGCCTGGCCAGCGCTCCTATTGCTCAGAGCGATTGCTCACGGTCCTCCAGCCGCAATCCCAGCCGAAGGACCTTACCCAGAGACCAAAACATTAAGGTGGGGGAAACGCTCAACAGGGTGCTTGGTGACAAGCACTAAAACTGGTTGGGCTCCGGAAGCTTTTCCTTAAGTTACAGAGGATGACCGAGGGCCAACAGCCCACGGAGAGACGCCCGATGGAGCCTGTACTCCCAAACACGCTCAGTAAGGCAGAAGCGGAGACGCGTTATGTCGGCACTGCGCGCACCCAGCCAGCTTTGCACAGCGGAGCATCAAAAACCAAGCCAAATCACCCAACCAGGGCAACGGGAGGAAGCTGGGCCCATGCCTCGCAATCCTGGGCACTACCTCTTAGTATTTAAATGAAATTGCTACAGATCTTATTTGCCAGGGGCGCAGGGCTGTGCTGCTCCACTCAGTTATTAAGCTTTCCTTTGCTTCTTGCCCAGCTACAGACAGCAAGGCTTGGGAATGATGGGTTTGGGTGGCACAGCTCTTTACATCTGCATACTGAAGGCACATCTGGATTTTTGTTTGTCATCTTAAGATGACGTACGCCAAGACATCATTTCCTTATTTCTTAAAACATTTACGAACTGATAGATCCAGGCTGTTGTAACGAGAGTCTATTTATAAGCACCCCATGGTGTGACCATGCACCTTTACAGATGATTTGTACGGACATAAAAATGGGAGGAGCGCCTGCATCTCCCCAGCGCTGGCTTGGCAGGAACGGCACGCCGCCAGCTACCAGCCGCACGGCTGGTGGAAAATCACATCAAATCTGACGAGGACTACTGGACCTGGGTCAAACGTGCATCACCCTGCTACCACAAGTAGGGTGATGTGCTCGGGGAACCCGTTCCCAGCTGGCTATAAGGCCATCCAACTGAAAAATTTGGGTCAAAAAACCAGAGAGAAAATGCTCAGAGAAAACCTCCGAGGTTGCAAGAGGAATGCCAGGAGAGCAGAAGACAAGGAAAGTACGGAAACCCCGGCTTTTAAAGTTTTCCTCTCTGTATGACACAGCAATTCCATACCCGAACACTCAATACTCACTTTCTAACACTCTCAGACTTTTTGTCTTTTAAAACCCAAATGCAGCCCTAGGTTCCTTCCATGGGAGGAATCAATTCAGAACGAAAGCAACTCAGGTGGCTGGATACAATCACAGCTATTTCGAGCCAGCTGCTAACCTGAAAGAGAGGACAGACAAGACGACTCTGCTCCAGGCTCCTTGGGGTAAAGGAAGTCTCAGATAGCATCTACAAGAAGTCAGGTGGCATCAAAGGAAACGAGCATGCAATCTAAGTAGCATACGCCTGCAGGCAGGAGGACACAATGCCACCAGACGTAGCATTAAGCTGTCATCCAGCGCTGCTGCCGCCAGAAGAGGTGGTCCTGGCCTCGCTGCCGCTTGCCCCGTGCCAGTGCAAGCACGTTCACAGCTGCCCGGTCAACCAGTTTGGATTAAAACGACCCTTTTCTTCCCAACTTTGTGCACAACCCACGTGGCACAAGCCACGCTGAGTGCCGGCGTAAAGGAATGAGCTACCGGATAGGAGCAAGCAGGAAGAGAGAGAGAGGCGGGCAGTCTGCACCATAAAATGCTTTTGCTACAGCTTCCCTGCGCGCATCCCTAGCACACGGCGTAAGCGGCAGGGATGTATCCACTCCAGAGGCAGCTGCTGGGGCTGACTTCAACATAACACAGTGACCCTAAACATTATTACAACTTCAGACCTCCGCAGAAAATGTTTTTTTATCCAGACGCGTTTTTCCCCACTCCCGAATGCGAATGCAAGCGGATCCCCTGTAAGAAATCATTTTTCTATAAAAAAATGGTAATAGTTTAAGCCCTCAGTAACCGAATTCACAGCGTGACAGCCATCAGAGTTTTACAAATCATAAAAGCCCTGGAAGATTTATTGAAACAATGGAGGGCTGGAAAAGAAAGAGCAGGTAGAAAGGAAACGAGGTGAAGTATTGCTGAGTTACACCACCCAGCGCTCTAACTTTAGGTCAAGAGAGAACTTCCCTGAGCCATCAGCCAGCGCAAAATGAAGATGCTCCGGGTATTTCGAGTGCAGCTCACGCTGCACAGCTCGGGAGACAGGGCGCTGAACCGGGAAGCATTAGTTTCGACTCCTGCTGAGCTGCGAGGCGATCGCAGGTAAGACCGCCAGGATAATCGTGTGGGTTGTCAAGTGTTCTCCTTGGGCTGAAGATGTTGATCCCCACCGCTCCCCCCCCGCCATCTCATTCCGGTCTTCTGGAAGCAGCACAACCCACCTCCACAGCATCGGCTCACTCTGTTTAGAACGCTAGGAATGAAAAGATCGCAGGAACATAAAGGTAGTAACTAAAAGCTTTATGTTTTTCCTGCTCTGTTACAGAAAAGCCACCCTTCATTTGCACTCATCACTTCAGGAGGCTGTCCGTGCTAACGGGCAGGGCTGAACACCACATCACTTAACAATCCGGAAGCTATGAATACTGACACAAAACATAAAAATCACCAAAATTGGGTAACAGGCATTTTGTTGACCAGAGGCGGTGATTTTTCTCCCAAAACTCTTCCTTCGGTTTGGCAGCATCTACTAAATCACCTTCTGTGCTCCAAGACGGTCCAAACATCTGCACATTCTCACGAAGACAGCAGGTTCCCTACCCCCAGTGCTGCAGGGTAAGCAGTTTATGGATTAACTACTCTGAATCAACTTCTTGGGACGTAGTAGTGTCCAAACAGGAGAAGCCTTCATGATTTCTGATCAAGAGGCTCTTCCAGACATCCTCACACTGAAGTAATTAGCATTTTAGTGGCAGTCCACAAGTCAAAGCAGCCCAGCTGCTTCTTCTAATTAGAAGATTTTATGCAGCTATTACAACCCCTGCTATTCTCAGAACTCAGGCAAAGCTCTAAAGTTTCCCTGTCACTCAAATACTCATTTTTGTGGCCCTGACACAAAGAAAACCACTGTCTGTGTCAGCCTGCAGGCTGCCTACCGCTCCCCTCCAGAAACACCCCAGAATAAGACAGGTAACCTTGCTTAATGCAACCCTTCTAATATAAAAACAAAAAAAAACAAAAAAAAAACAAAAAAAAAACCACAACAACAAGAATAAAACCACCCTCACCTGTCTGTTCAAGTAAAATATCCACTTCTGCTTATGATACTGAAGTTCACGGTAGCAAGATTTATTGCGCAAGCGACTGAAGTTAGTGGCTCTCGCTATTTCACATGGCTCCTACAGCACGCATCTTGTACTTCCACCACGCTCAGGACGTTACTGGATCGGGACCTGCTGCCAGCCGGACACAGAAAGCCCTGGTCCTGCATCCAGCAGTTTCTCCATCAACTCCTGTGGGGTGCACGGGCAGGGGAAAAAACAAGACTTCAAAGGTGCTCAAGATTACAGTTTAAAAGGCGATTTACCCCAGCCTCTCCGCCTCCACTGGAGTGTCGCTTAGACACCTTCTGGCAGCACTGTTAACTAAAGGGGCGAAAGGAAATAATTCCAGGTCACGGAATATACTCAGTGTCCCTGGGAAAAACAAGGGCACGGTGCTTCCCGTGCCCCTCACCACAAGCACTGGGCAGTTTCACAGGATCCCTCACCCAACCCAGCCGCTAACCGCCCGAAAGTGGCAGCGAGCCTCCTCAACCAGCCACGGTTCTGCCCCCTCCCTTCCATAAGGGCTAATGATCTTGAGGCTGTTTGGTGACCCAGCTCTGCCCAGCGATTCAACAGAAAAGTTTTTGGTTTTTTTTCGGCTGGGTGGAATAATTGCTCAAGTCCGTGAGCTGATTTAAATGGCCAAATGCTTGCACAATCGTTACATCCAATACAAGGCAGCCAGCGTGAAGAGACAGCCCAGCGAAGGCAGAAAGCAGAGCCACGGCTCGCAGGTGCTTCTGCTTAATCCTAACATGAAACTGCAGCCTCTGGATGACGGATCAACACAGGGAAGCAAGGCACAGGGGCTGAAAGTTCAGCGTTTTTAAAAATGTGAAGCAAAGCGCAGCATTAAGAATACCACAAAACCTCCCCAACAATTATTAAGAGAGAGGAGGAACCACTACATCCAGTGAAGCACCTGCCTTCACCCAAGACATCCCAAAACTGACATTTTGCAGCAGAAGTCTGCACCTTTCTCAGCTGCAGCAGAATACTCTGCCTTGCCCGGTGGCTCTTCCTCTTTTGCATTCGAGCAGAGGAACCGGGCACGGCACGAAGTTCAGCTGTGTACATACCACGCTCTTTAACGCTTCCTCCTCTCTTTCTATACCTCTGCCAAACTGCTGCAGCCTGTGTCAGGTCCAGGCACAGTGGCCCTGAGGGGCCAAAATGAATTTTGCAACTTGTGAGACAGAAAGAGCGAAAGGAAAGCAACGGGCATGTTCGCACCAGCTGAAGTAACAAGCAGCTCTGTGATCCTCTAAGATTATTTTCGTCCTTCACGCAAGACAGCAGGGAGGTAAATCTCCAGAAGAAAGCATAGCAGGACACGACCTATTCCTGAGAGGGACGAAGGCTGTTTAGGCAAAAGAAGTTATACAGACAACAAAACCTAAGCAAGGCAGAAAAAATGTTTAGTGGGCCTGAAGGACACGAGGTTCTGCATAAACAACGATCGAGAGCCCTGTGAGACGCAACTCCGTAGAACTGTCAAAGTGGACTACAGAATATGTCAGACAAGCTCTGTGGTCAGAGACCAGAGTGCTCATTTACAGACCAAACAGGCAAGAAGGAAGGAAAGAATCCATGCGGACCATATGAGCTTCACAGCAACGTGAGCCAGCACGCCCCAGGATGGATGGGCAAAACTTGTCATGTATTTGCCACAGGAAAAAATAAAAGGGAACAGGTGGGGAAAGTGACATTTGACCTGAGAACAGGTTTCCCGTGGCTTCCCTTACCCACCACAAGAGATGTTTCTTTGGTACTATCTGATTTGAAGTCTAATAATTCCTTAATTAGTAATTCATTTCAGCGCCGTTAGTTCATTAACACAGTGAATCTTTCAGGAGATGTTTCGCATACCAGCCTGAGCAGGCCAGCTCTTGCCCACCTGCTGGAAACGCGCTTTGGCGAGGGCACCCTGCCGTCACGAGCAGCGTCCTACGCTCACGTGATGCCCTGCGGCGCACAATCCCAACCCAGCCTGCGCTACCGAGCGGCACAAATCCTGCGAGTGCTGCCCGACAAACGCTCCCAGCATCGCTTCGCAAGCCTCGCCGCTTCCAGCGCTGATACGTGGTTAGGGTCAGGCCCTTCCTCCTCAGACCCTTGACCAAAGACGCGTCTATAACCACCACGTGCAATAAAACCCAAGCAGTGGCGTACAGCTGCTTCAGCGCGGCTGCGCAGGCATGTATTCGGAAGGCTATGCGGCAGCGCTCGAGAGCTCGAACGTAAGACAAGGTTACTCACGGGTCAAGTCGCACTTACACGTTATCTGCCAAGCTGCAGGCGGCTGTGCCTAAGAATTTTAAATTGTCCATTTTCTGGTTTAGGGATTAAGCGCTCTGGGAAAGGAGACCACAATCACCTGCATTAGCAGTGGGGAAAGGGAGTAAAGGCAGATCACAGGCAAGGTTTAGCCTGGGTGCTGATGAATTAACGTAGCTCCCCCCGTTCTGTTTAGTGCAGCGGCAGGCAAAGCATTTATAGGGATGTGATACCAATGGAGCACCGAGTGCTGATTTACATACAGGGCACATTTTTAACGGACAGGACAAGTAAAAGGCAACAGTCAAAGGGGGAAAAAAAATAAAATCAAGGTATCTACCACTGAGATCTAGGGGATTGGTTCTCAACTCAACACATCTGCCGTTCCCAACCGGCACAAGGAGCCCCGGGGCATGGGTCTCTACGTAGGCTGCTACCTCCAGTCATCGGGGGGCTTCAAAGGAGAAGGGAGGGGAGAGGAGCAGATGGCCACCTGCGCCCAACTGCACGAAGCTCTTACACAAAAATTCCCGGACATTTTAACGCCATGGACTCGGTGACAGAAGGCTGAAGTCCTCGCACTCTCTCATCGCTGCAGAGGTAAACCAGGAGATACCGACCACTCAGCCATCCTCCACATGAGACTTCGGCCCAGAAGCTGCTGTGCGCGGCACCAACAGCCCCTCGCCTGCGGCTGCTAACAAGCTCGTCTCCAGCGTAGACGCGGGTAGACAGGAAGTGCCCATACAATCAAAAGGGGTGACCAAGGGACAAGACTTTTTTAAAATAACCCCTAATGCTGGCTGCTACCCAGACAGCTTCCTCTCTCTCGTTGTACAGGTGATTTCACACAGGGGTCCCCAAAGAAGGGAGCAGTGTTGGTACTGGAGGACGTCTCCGTAGGTCTCCATCAACTATTCTAAAACTCCTTGCTAAGGAAGCTCCAGCGTGTGCTACTTCGGTGCATGAAGTTATCTGGCACAGCTTGAGAAAGAATAATTTAGCAGCAGCTTGTGAAATTGGCTGCACTCTGTTCTAAATTTATGCAAGCTACGGTGTATTATCTCGGATACTGGGCCCAAGTCTTCATTAGTTGAAAGGGTCCCTCGAGGCGAGAACCAGTTTTCTGCAACCAGCAGGCCGGGACGCTGCGGCACCAGCAGCTCCCCGGCGCTCAGGCACCGCGCGGCCCCCGGTGCGGAGCAGCCGCCGGCCAGGCTCCTTGGGCACAGCGGGACGACAGCACCAGGAGCGTCCTCGTCACAGCTGCAGGCACCGGGGACAAGAAGCATCGGCTCGGTGCATGTGAGCTGGGGATGCATTTTCAGGCATTTGTCGTCCTCAACAACAAGTAACCTCAACAGTTGCACACGTGGATATTTAAAACACTGTTATGAACCTGCACACCAGAGGCTGTTTTGTGGGGAAATATTAAAGCCCCCTTAATTCAGGAACAATTACAGCATTCCCAAGTTGGGCAGCAAAAACACAGAGTAATGTAGATTTTTTAAGCAGAGTTAACTTTAAACAATTTTTCATGGAATGCCCAAAGCACTGCACGCAGCTCTCAAAGTTATCACATCCTATCCGTCTAAAGGGCTCTTGCTCCATAATCTTCCATAATACTTTAAGATGAAAAGTATCCCACCCTTCCTGTTCCTCCCTACTCATTTCATTCGCCATCCTTCCCCCTTCTCACAGCAAATAAAAAGATTACAATGCACTAAGATTTCTCTCCGCAAATAATGTCACTTGATGGCACAAGAACTGAGAACTGTAATAACCACGTATGTTAAAACCACTCCGTTGCATAAGCCAAGCGTTTCCGAGGTCAGCTCGTACCTGCGCTGCACAAACAGAGCCTTTATTTTTCAAGTGAGGAAAAGCTACGCTGAAGCAGAAAGCGACATAAAGAAAATACATTTCAAGTGCATTTATGCTGCCTGCTACCAGCAAATTAACTTTTAATTTCCCCAGATACTTCTGAAATATATTCCTTAAACACTGTAACAGAAACAGCAGTTCAGGAGCATATACAAGCTTTGCACCCATTTGATTCAAGTCCTACCTAGGCATTTGCAACACCCAGAGCAAAGGGATCAGTTTATGACTTCTCTAAAAATCAACATTTTTCTTCTAAAAAAAAAATAATAATACTTGCAGCACTTGGGTACCAAATCTACCAGGAGTTTTGCTAACCATACCCTTGGTTTAACATGCAATCCTGTACCTGTTTAACATCAGCTGCAGTTTTCTGCAATGGGCACCGAGGACGGGCAGAGCCAGAACCACACCCCCACACATCCCAACCCAAATTAACCACCCGATCATTAGCAACGCATGATCAGAAGGGAAAAAACAAAACCAAAAAACAAGCAAGCTACCTTGAAGCTAGGCAGATCTTGCATTTAATCTAAAGGATTTTGGTTAATCCTGTGTTTCCAAAATTAACTTTTAAGGACCCACAGACCAGAGTTCAGCAAAATTTAAGATTTTGCAGTGAAAAATTAATTTGCCCTATAAAAAAAAAAAAATAGATTTTGTAGAATGGAAAACCATTCAGATACCTCTAACAAACCTCTTCAGAGACCATTTCAGCTAATTAAAACTTACAGATGTCCAAGCTGAGCTAAGCTGTTCACAAACTTGTCACATGCAGTCACAAAATGGATTAATTGAAAATACAGATACCCTAGAGTAAGAATAATTTGCAGGAAAAAAACATGGAATTTCAAGATTTACGTAATTATTTCCACCTCTGAATGCTTCTACAATGTGCACGCTACTGTTCTTTGTTGTAAGGGGGATTAGACACCCAGCATCCCAGCATTGGGTCAGAGTTTGTTGGAGATGCTGCTTCCCCAGTAAAGTGAAATATTAAGCATGATTTGTTTTCACATTTTACATAGAATCAGAAGCGATCGTATATACATCCTGTGATGCGTTCCTCCAAATTTTGAGACCATATTGCCAAGAGAAAGTATTTTGCAAGGCCAACTATTTCATCAGTCATCTTTACTTTTTTCTAACATAGGCTTTCTTCCGTCTCATACCATGTATTATTAATCTTTACCGTATAGCGATCACAACCGACAGCTCTCTTGAAGGGGAAACCCGACTGGAAATCCCCAACAGGACCTGCGGACTTTGAATTCTGATTCATTTAATCAAACTTGCTATAGCCTGTAGTACTTGGCCTTGCCTGCATAAAAAGGCTTTTCGCTGTCGTTGTTTAAATGGACGCTTACATTTAGCTGACTTATACCAAATGTGCTTAGAGATACTCCTTAATACAGCAAGATGAACTGACAGGAAGCCTTTTAATCAACTGTAACAGAACGCATCCAAAGAAAAGTCAGCACCAATAGAACTAAATCACATTTAGAAAACTAAGAAGGTTTTTGGTTTCTTGTCTTTAGCTAGGACAAGTGAGGATCTGTGCAGAGATAAAGAGCAGAGAAGGCTGTTTTCCAAGAAAAGTGGTTACTCAACTGGGTGGGTAAAATGCAATATTTATAGATTTGCTGGAGTGGCCTCCTCTAGCGAGCCAGCAAAGCTACGCACTATCTCGCGCTCACAGAGCCCTACAGCAGCAGGGAAAACAGCCTCACTTCACTGCTTCGGGGACTCTTTGTCGCAAGCTGGGGTAGCTGCTGCCGTGGCACCTAAGGGAAAGATGGCAGGTATAACCACAGGCCGACATCTGCAAACGCAAACCCTCGAGGCTGCCATTTCACATTAACTGTGGTGATCCTACCGACGGGAGGGCGTTGCTTTCCATTGTTTTACTGGAGAATAAGTCCCAGTTATCGCACAGAAAAGAGCCCTGGAAAGAAAAATCCTTTAGAACTTCTATTTCTTGTTGAAGAGATTGGTGTAGTTAAGCTTTGATTGGTTTTGTCCTTTCCAAGGAGAAAAAAAAAAGAGAAAAAAAGACACCACGCCAACAGAAAACCACCCTCCACCTGAGGAAAGCCCCCTCCCACTCAAAACACAGCCCCACGGAGCTCCCTCGCCTTATGTTTCCATAACTGAAAAGCCCGCGAGTGGAAGAAAGAAGTCAGCAAAGCTCTTTGGGCCATCCAGGGAGGCAGGCGCTCTTGAATGGAAAAATACGAGCGCTCTTTAGGACCCTCCAAGCAGCGCCGGGAATTTGAGATGTGCTGAGATATGGAAACACGCACAGCAAGGCCATTTACTTCACGACAGGCACAGAAACAGGGCCATCAGCCAAGAGGAAAAAGAAACATTAAGGCTACAGAGCAGAGCTCAAGCAAAAGAAGTTAACATTTCACCATGCAGCTTCTATTAAACATTACTGCAAGGCATTAATTTTATTATGGATACAGCCTGGTTTCCACTTAGGTTGTTTTAATTTCACATTATTTTACCTTGTATTTACCTGATCCGCTACATTTTAAGAAGTTACTGAAATACATACTGAACGGTCAGCTTTTGCAAGTTTTTACCGCTATCAGGGATATCATAATCCTCCTGCAGAAGGAGAGGCTTTTATATTCACTGAAGTTAAAAATAATAATCACATTTTTTCCTTCTGTGGCGTTAATCCCCTTCGCTGCGGACGACATCGCAACAGCGCTTTATTCTAGAACAGTTTCTGTTTCATGACATCTTAAGAACACAGAAACCGGTCTATGTGCTCAGAACAGCAGACCGGGTATTCTGTCGTTACGTTTGTCTGTCGCTGACCCAGATGATTCACACGAGAGCTAAGGGCTCACCTGGGGCTTTAGCACGTGACCGGAGGAAATCACCTTCTCCATTTCCAGCCAAACCCTGGAGCACGGTGGCTGACAGCATCCCCCAGCGCCGCTTTTTCAAGCGCAGCTGAGCTGCGGGCACATCTTCTCTATAAACTCCAGGAGATGAGTCGGGAGGAAGAAGGCGTTTCTTAACTTCCTAAAACTGTCACAGCAAGAATCATGAGAAACAAGGTTTAAAAGACGAGCTGAGCGAGCAATGAAGTTTGTTCCGTTTAAATTTCAGCTACCGCCCTTTCTCCTCCTCTGCCGTGAACTGAGCGGCGCACGCTTGACTGACCGCACCGGGCAAGCCACTGCTTCGTTCAGCTCACTCCGGTCTTCCCAATGACAGAGAGCATCCTCAGGCCAGTCCGCACATCCCACCTTAAGAAATGTGCCTGCTTTTGAAGCCCACTGGCTTCTAACGCTGCTCAGCCTCTAAGGGAAAAGCACGCGCAAGGACCCGGGTGCAGCCAGGCGGAGCGCTGCAATGCCTTGCTGCCCAAAGGAAGGGGATGCTCTCAGCGCGGGGCTCACACACCTCGATATTCACCGCGCACAGCAGGGCTAACGACGTCTCTGCTCAACATGCTGAGATTGCCATCCTCACCAGCTGATGCGGCAGCTCAGAAAAGCTGTCTGCCCGAGGGCCTGCCCGTCCCTCGGATTTTTGGTGCCTCCCAAATCACTGAATTAACCGGCTCACAACACAGCCCGCGACTGCTTCCGGGACTCACGCGCTTCAGTAACTCCTCTGAGCAGGGACAGCTGACTTGCTCTTTCTTTTGAAAGATGTGGATGATGATGGAGCACGAGAAATGGGCATTTATGACATTTATCAAGAGAAAAAGCAATCTGGGGTTCTGATCCCTGGAAAAGCTTTTTAAATCCAATGGTTACTTAGCAAAGGGAGCGACAGAGCCTCCCGAATCTGATCTGTGAAGCCTGAAGTTTGGTGTGGGGCTATGCCAAACTGGTTTATATCCCTACACAAAGCATCCATTTCCAAGAAGGTTCATGTTTTCAACGGGGGGAGGGGGGGGGAAAGAAAGTAAACAGACCTCAAAAGGACAGACATCTGAAACGGAAGAGTTTGCATGAAAAGCAGTACTATGAGAATTAGTAAGAGGATGTGAGAAAGCCAGCAAGTCCAGATATACTTCCCAGCAGAAGAGCTGGAGCTGAAAACACAGAGATAGGAGGGGAAACTAAGGAAGAGGATGTGAGGACCCAAAAAAGGCGAGCTGATCAAATTATTTCGAATATACGAAAACCCATGGGGCTACCCCAGCAGTTGCATGCAAATCTGGCATCTCTCAGTACAAGACCCCTGGTAAAACAAAGGCAGCAGTTAATTTTGTCATTTTCTGACTCATCTCCTGCATTTTGTACTCGAGCCACGTCAGGGAAACAGAAAAGCTTTCTCCAATATCACCCCAGATAGGAAGGCGACTATTGACCACGCTTTAGCAGCTGCAGGCATTTTTTATCACCACGTAAGTCAAACACGCGCATTTAATACACTGGATTCCTCTGCTCGGGAGGCGCTCCACGGGTGCTTGTGCCAGTTCAGCTAAGCCAGTATTAACACGCATGCACTTGGATTTTATTTTTTTGGAGTAGGGAAGCTTAAAGGAACTAAAACACGGATTGTCCCCTTCCTTGTCTAAAGGAGCTGTCCCTGGTATAGTTTAGAGGGTCCAGACACCAGGCGATTTCGGCGAAGTCCCCTCCTAACTCGCCTGCGTGATGAAAGCATCGACGGTCCTCGGGCCATCGAAGAGCTGCTCCCCACCTCCAGGCTCCTACAACGCTCCTGTTAATTAATTAGCCAATCCGACAGTCCCAGGCCGATGGGGATGCTTTAAAAATCTCCCTTTCCTCCAACTAATCAAAACCGAGTCCGAGCGCCGGCGTTTTAAGGCCGGAAGCGCAGTCGCGTCTGTCTGAACACAACACATGCCTGTGGAAATCACCACAAATATGCAGCGCTCAGACATCAAAGACAGGAAAAAGGAGCAGTAAAAGGGGCACCCAAGGTCAAAACATACACGAGGGCTTCTAAGCCCAAGATTTTTATTACAACAGCCTTCCAGAAAGGTTTGCAGAGGAAGATGGCAGATTTCCTCCCCGCAAAAGAAAGAAACCCAAGCTGAACGACTCAAGCAGGGTTTTGTTTCAGCGGCTCTAACGAAGCGACCCAGTGGATTTTCACGGTGAGCAGCTCCCAGCAGCGACCTCAGCACCCCAGGTATGCTGCAGTTTCGATAGCTTCTGGGGCACAGAGGATCAGAACAACATACCTCACGTGGGTTGGGGTTAAGTGTACAAAAATCCAACTAACTGGGTCCTATCCCAAGGTGCAAACCCTCGCCCACCAAATCTCGCTCACTGAAGACGCAAAGAAAACAACTCCTCCTTACTTTGTTGGGAAAGTTTGGGCACGAATTTAAAAAAACACACACAAGCAGAAAGGACAATTTTAGTGCTGTCTCATGGACACACTCCATATTTTTAAGTACAGCAAAGGCCCCTAGGCCTTCAAATTCATTTCCCCTTTGATCCACAAGAGCCTAAATTTATTAGCCTTCTAGACACGCGGCAAGGCTCATCTCTTTGTACAGGAAATTGGAAGGAATTCAGACAAGGCTTTATTTAACGTTCAGACTCCCCCTGTTGGGCTGCACTGCCACACAGTGATTTTACCCCAGGCATTTACTTACAAAAGCTTAAAAAAAAAAAAAAAAGGCAACCAAAAAACTAGAACCAGACCCTCTGACAAAAATAACAGAATTACAGACAACATTTACCAGGGCACAAAGAGTGTCTGCATTGTGTGGCAGACCACTTGCAAAGTTTTCCCTGGCTAAAGGAACTCCTTCCGAGCAATTAATGAAATATTAATTTCTTTTTTGGTTAAGGAAGCCTTCCATATGAGAAGCTAAATTTAAGATGATGGAGAACTTCCTCCCCAAGAGGGATGACTTTAACCAGATCCACCTTTTATTGGATGGTCGCTGAGTATTTTGAAATACATTTTATCCCATTTAATAGAGTGGTATCAAGAGGTACCCGCCTCGTTCACACACGGGGCCATACACTGCTTTAGAAAACGCTACTCAGAAGTTGCAGTAATGCATCACTGAAAAATATACGCTCAACATGCTCAAGCATACCGCAGCCAGACAGCGATGTGCGCCTCAAGACAGGTGGCAGAGACGCCGACCTAGGCACATTCTGCTGCCTTAGACCCCTGTATTGCTGTATCTATCTGAGGTTGGTTTAATTTATTAAGAGACTGTGGATTTTAAGGCCTTCAAGCCCTTAAAAAAAAGCGTACACACCTGTGCGTACTTTCTCATAGGGAAAGTTAGGCAGCCGCTCATTCCCAACTAGCGAGGTACGAGACGGCTGCCGGGGTGACAACAGTCGCGTCTGGGGCTCCCCTTCCCAGCTAGTTCCAACCCGTGTGCTCAGCATCCATCCGTAAAAAGTTAGAGTCGTCCTCCGTTAGGAACAAAATAAGTCTTGCTGTCGTGACAAGTATTTCTTCTGCCGCTTGCTCGAGCCCCTCCACAGCTCTGAATGCCATTTTTCTTCCCGCTTGTCGCGTATTCACTACAAGGCGTACATTACATTATCCTTTAAAAGGCGCAGAAATATAGCCTCACTTATTTCTCCGAACGCCACAATTTATGCTCTAGTCAAGGAGATGCCAGCCGAAGACGATGCCATTAAACACTGGTTTGGAGTGCCGAAAACCCAACTATTTCGGGGAAAAAAGGTGCGTTGAGATGCTTTAAAGCCTAAGGCAGTCTTTGTGGTCACCTCTCGATTGCGACAGTACTGCTGACAGTAGCTCATTTGCACAATCAAATCCATCACTGTCCTGTTCTCCCAGTTTGTCTCATCCAACAACACATTTGGTTGTTGGGTGCACTCATCCCCCCACCCCCCGAACGATTCTCTGTACTTCTTGATAAGAAACAACCCTTCTACCCAGATCCCTACTCTTGGCAGCATTTCCATTTAGTTTTGCACACCTGCTTTGCATCAGCCCTTTCCATCAGCCGCTTCCTAACATTTTCTTTCCAGGAGTTAATTCCCATACTGATGTTTCATAACCATCAGAAAGCACCTACCAGCAGCTTTCAGGTTTACTAACACCAAAATGGAAAAGTAGCTTTCCTTTCGCTCGTCTCTACCCACTGGTAGGAGGGAGTGCACGCACCCCCACCGCTTGCAAACTAACGCCGCACGTTAAGTCAGTGCGGGATGATGCTGAATGAATTTACAACTGTTGAACAATACTCTCCAACTGCACAACCGCCACTTAGCAAAAACAGCTGCTTTAGTAAGAGCTTGCATCTTTAGCTGGCTAATGCAGTAACAAAATTAAACAGGACAACATGGAGACTAATCCAACCAGGGGGCGGGGGAAGCCATTTAGTATTCCCGAGCACTGGAACGAGCCATTTAGTCTCTGCGTGCACGCAGCCTGCACAGGCGTTAACGCTCTACAACCACGTCCTGCTCATGCGAGGATTTGCCAGGATCTGTTTACATGATCCACTTTTCTCTGCAAAAGGCATGAAAGAAAATACTCTGCAGAGGACTACGAGATAGCGCGTTCGCTCCCGGCTTTCTGCAACTTTTCCTGCAAACTGAGCAAACGAAATGAACGCAGAAATATCCTTGCTGCTCCTGAAATGTATTAACAATGAGAGTGAGGGCTGCTGAAAGAGAAAGGGGGGACTGAAAGTATTAACAAAAGCCCACAGCACACTGGCTGTGGCTAAAGCTAGAGCCTGAAAGACTTCTTTGTCTTCCTGGTCAATGCAAGCCTATTCAATGGCCCAATATATAGCAGAAAGAAAGTGAGGGTGGGAGGAAGAAGAGTACTGTCTCTCTAGGGGACGTCTCCTCAGCTGCCAAGCTGCAAGGGGGAGAGAGGGAACTCGCATGAACACAGCGAGCTTTCCAAGCAGCCCGTAACCCGGGCATTGTCTATTAACAAACGTGCACTGAAAGAGCACGCTCTGCTCGCATCGAACCTTCCTCGACTAAGGGACACACATTCCAGGAACTGGACATCTAGTTCCCGAAGAGCCTCGAAGCGCAATATAAATAGTAAGCTATAGAAAATAAACCCTGATTTCTACAAGTCTGCTTGCTGTTCTGCGTTCCCTTCCTCCCAACAATGAGCTATTGTTCCACTCCTGGTACTGAGGAAATGTTTGTGTTCCTTCCCCGCGTCCTTTACATTTAGGGACCTGCTCCTCATTTCAAGACAATCGCCCAACATGCTACAAAGCATGCAAGCCTTTCACAAGTTAGAGAGAAAATAAATTTAATATTGATTTCACAAAAAAAAAAAAAAAAAGCTAAGTTTGCTCCTCTTTTTTTTTTGTTACCATAAAAGCTCAGCAGCTAGCCAAAATCCCTAGCAAACGCCGAAGAAGAAGGGTTCAAGTCGGCACTGGCGTGCCATTTAATCCAGACACACACGACCACCAGTTGGAAGCGTAGAGCAATGAAGGCGAGCACTATCTTGAAGGGACTGATGCTTGCTGGGGGGATTTTTCTTCCCCCAGACATTGAAGCACGGGTATACCCAAGCTCCTCGCCTCGGCTGCACGGCCACGACAGCCAGGAACACATTTGCACAAGACCATAAGGCTGGACCCTCCACATGGTTTAAGATGCGGCCGTCACGTACCTGCAGTACCGCGTGTGAACGGCGTGCCCCGAGGAGCAGAAATACTCCGCCGTAAAAACCAAGAGCGGTGAACGTACGTGTGCCTGGGCTCGCTCCTTTTCTCTGCCGCACCGGGCACTCGGCGCTTGCTGCGTGCCGGAGCCAGCAGTCCCGGCGGAGGAAAAAGCACGGTTCGAACTCTCCTTGCTGCTAAAATCTTGACCGTTGCAGAGCCAAGATTTTGGTGCTGGCAGAGCTGCTGCGAAGTTTCTTCAATGGGCCTCATGCATAACCATACAAAGGAAACACTTAGGCAAGAAAAAAAACAACAAAGTAAGTGTTTCCACTCCTCCAACATTTCTGCATCTAACCGCAGGGAGCAAGGGGACAGCACGGCCGTCGCTGCACGAACCCGCTACAGGAGAAGGAGCTCACGTACCTCAAGCGTGAGCACAGGACGCAGGCTCAAAGGAAACCTGAGCGCGCAGGCTCCATTTTCCTGCGGCTGGCTTCCCTTAGAGAACTACACGAAAGACAAAGTGGGCAAAATCCTGCCTTTTTGCACCCCTAACCACGCTAACCGGTGCTGCTGCATTTAAGCACACCCACTGCACTTCTGGGGACTCCACGTCTATTTTTGGAGTTGGCCAAGGGGCAAGAAATTTCTTTATAAAAAGAAGCAAACTAATTTCTTTGCCTTAAAGACAAGGGCTTAATTGCAATCACAGCAATAACTTCGGCAAGAGCAGCTTGTAAAGATAAAACTTTTTTTCCCTGTGTCGTAGTTGAACTAAAAGGGAGTAAAACTCTGCGGTTACCACAGTTTTAATTAAATTTGATTGATAGCCCATTACGTAAGTACGCACGAAGCCACAGTTCGCACAGGATGCTGTTTCCTTTCAGGTTCTTCAATACAGCAAGGACTCCCGTTCTTAACCAGTAAGATAAAGATCTTTTTAGAAGCGCTGATCTGCTGGTTCACTGGAACGTGGTGGAAGGTCTCGCTGGAAACAGCCAGCCGTGCAAGCAGCCACTGCTCCTCAGGCATCCCGCGCGCGAGCGGGGCGCGGATGCCTCCAGAGGGAGAACCCACGCGATCGAGGCGAACCCGCAGCCCGCTCCGCTGGCAGCCCTATCCGAAGGCACCTGGCGGCACGAAGAGGCGGCCGAGTGCACAAGCCCTGCCGCCCTCTCCCCTCCCGGCCGCAGGAGGATCTTTGCCTCCCTTGTTTCTTCGCAGGTGGAGGAGGACAACACCGTAATCGTAAAGCGAGGAAGAGGAACCTAAAAGCAAAACCTCTTACAGTGCAAGCAGCGGAGTACCTGTGGCTGCTGCAGAAGTGGGATTTCACAGCATGCGCTTACATGGCCTCTTCGGTTTGTTTTGTTATTTTCTTTTTTTTTTTTTTTTCCCCTCCTTTTTTAATGCCAGGATGCTTCTCAGCTCCAGCTGTGGCATTACTGAAACCCCCTCAAGGAAAGCAAGTGAGAACAGAAAAGCAGAAAAAGCAACAAAAGAAAGTTAGCCACCATAAATTCAGGTAATTCTTGGCTTGCTAGAAACTCCAGCAAAGGCAGCAACTGCTACAATATGCAAGCTTGAAACCAAAGTCTAAAAGAAACACAGAAATTGAGAAGAGACGAAGAATCAGTGTGCATTTAAAAACAAAAACCCCAAACCAAAAAACTATTTCTGAATAGCAATGACTTGGGTTTCAATTTGCAATTCTGGCATTATGAACAGAGCTGATATATTGACAGGAAATCCTCTCCTGCTACCCGAAGTGAAAGACTGCTGCACTGATGATTAAGAACAAAATGCAGCAGGGTATGTTTTATTTATTTATATTCCTGAACACAACATGCATCAGGCAGCGACTTAAATAAAATCTCTTTCCTCCAAAGCTTTAATGTTACCACCATAGATATAAGAACATCAATAATGTCTGCATGAAAGTACGCTCTGTCTTCAGGTAAATCAAGATGTAAATATTTGTTCTACTTAATTCAGCTTTGTACAGTCCAGAAGCACTGATCAAAGATAACACGCTTTTTGAGATGCAATAATGAAATGCCAGCATTTAGAAATCAAACAATCTATAATAAAAGTTACTCAATAAAGGAACTAAGAAAAAAGCAGAAGTTCTCATGTACTCTATTACACACTACGTAAGAGCTGTGCGATGCCATTTATATTGAATATTCATGCGAAAAAAGGACGAAGACGTAAGAAAGAACAGACAGAGAACCTCATTAAGTTTATTAAGGGCAGTAAAAGAGCTACAAGCGTAGCTGCCACAGATCAGGTAGATTTAAGTCCCAACCTCTGGGCTCTTTGCTACTTTCAGTATGAAAACAAAAGCTGCAAGACAGCGTGTTCTGCATACGGCCTAGACAAGCCAGCATGTAAATAGGCTTTAAGGGACAAACACCGCGACCAAAAGATGTGTCAACCACACGAGTCTCTTCAAAGTACTGTCGGTAAAGGTTTCCCGTTCTTACTGAGCCGTAAACTGTAAGGGGGACTACATATGCTTTCGGTACAGGGATTTTACTGAGTTCATTCATTTAGATTCAATCATGTATGGCAGCTGCCTGAGTCTGCTCTGAGACTGGGATGTGAAAATATTGCACTGTCCCCCAGCATCACACAAGACGACCCAGAAACCTCTCCAACACTTTTCCACATGGATGGGAAAACGAGAGACTGCCCTCACACCTTACCTACTTGTACTGCTTCGACCTGCCGCGTTCGAGGCCTCTTGGGAGCTGCATTTCACGGGCAGCGCCGGGCCGGCGACCGCACCTACGCTGCGGTTACACTGACATAACAGCCCAGAAACCAAAAGCAAAACCAACCCGTGGACACGGCAAAGAGAAGCCCAGCCTGGGAAGGCGGTGAATAACGCACGCGGTCACAGTGCCAGCTTATGGTTAAATAACTCTTGGCTTTAAAGCGCCATGCGATTAACCCCATGCAAGCTTCGGCCTTTTTCTGCCCACACCGACACAACAGGTTTCTAAGGGGAAGCCGATGTTACTACGGCACACAGCCGAAGTGACGTTACCGCGGAGTGTTTGCCAGGCATGTGCTGCTGGTGTTTAATTGCAGACAACCACTTCTGAGTCCCTGGAAAGACCACTTTGTTGCAGCAAATCAGGTGTTCTGGATCCCTCTGCAGAAACAGGGCATGTCAACAATGTAAGGAAGCTCCTCCAAAACACCCCGGACTCATTCACCTCCCATGCAGACAACCCCACTTCCCTCCACCCGACCCTCCGCAATCAGGTTTCTCGTGAGCCACGGTGAGCGGCAAACAGCTTCAGCAACGCAACTGCGCTGCTTCCCCAGGGCGACCTCGGAGCGCACAGCAGCCTCACGTCGCTGATCCTGGAACTCTCCGTAACTGACTCCTTGGTAATTCACCAAAAGACTCCTTCAGAAGATGCCTGGATCTTGGGCCCTCGAATTAAGCATAGTTTCTGCGTCTTTAATTTCTCCGTCCCTCTTGGTTCACAGCTATCGCTTAGGCCTTAATCCAGATAAAACCTCCTGTTTTCCTGAGCTGGTAATGTAAAGCTACAGCAACGAAACAGTTTTGTTCTCACGTTTAAGAAAGAGAAAACACCCAGCTAAACTCCAGCTACAACACACACCCCTTGCGAGATACCAAGGGATGGCTTTCCAGCGCTCAGCAGGGAGAGCCAGGATCTCGTTTCACAAATGCCGTTCCCGCGAGGCGCTCGGCTGGAGCCAACACATGTAACGAGCTCGGGACCTGGCGACCGGCTCCGGAATACTTGCCGTCACATTTGGAGAGGAGGCAGGCCTAAGCAGCGTGCTGATGCCAAGGAATCTCTTGTGAGAATTTGGCCAGCGAGTTCCCTGTGCTTCGAGAGAGGTCAGCACCAAGTCTCAGGACGCCACACCAGCCGGCCTTCAAGCACAACAGACTTTCCAACACGGCAGTAACCACAGCACCTGCTTAGGCACACCGTCATTCCCACCCTGACGGTACTTTGTACCTGGGCTTTTTTCTTTGACGATATCCAAGAGCTAAAATGGCCCATACGGTGACTCACTGAGCTCCTCCCCAGCGCAGTTCCAGATGTTTCCTGAACCCAAACAGAGCTCGAGTCCCGCCGTCGATACCGCCACGTTGTTTCTACTTACATATCCGAGCTGTATTTTGGGCAGCAACCCTCAGTGCTGCACTGTGAATTCATTCGCTCCGGATCGCCAAGTTTGGGCGCAATGCATATAATAAGGCATGTGTTAATGGGACGAAGCAGCAAGTATAGAACCGGGGAAGCTCCACGCTGTCACACGGCATTTTGATCAGTCCGCCTTCAGAGCAACGGTATAGACAACCTGGGGAGTGGCACATACCGATCCCGATCTAAAAATAACTGGGTTACAGGAGTGACAGTCAACTCCAACTCCATTATTCAAATCTTGATTAAATCTAACGTTGAGTATATTTCTTAATCAACCTGCCTCAAGTGACTACTTGAAGGCTAATCTCTCAAAGCCTTTATTCAGGGTAGAGAAGATTCTTCTGTAGCTTTAACACACCAAGGAGCAGGTAGAACATGAAAATGATTACCCACAAAGCTTGTTCTTTCCAAAAATATTTGGCAAAGCACTGGATTTTTTTTTCCTGTTTCATATAAACATGATGTAAAATGAAGTTATAACAGAGTCTCAAAATGCCCTTCAGCATCTAAAAATGAACCAAGGTTGGAGGGAAGAAACCATCACGAACAAGGCATTTCTCAGCATGGTGCAGCAAGAAGTCCTTTGGATACTGTTAACTGCACTTATTTTTGCAATTAACTACAACAGAAGGAAAAAAAAACATTACCTGAAAGACAGAGAGAGATCTTAACACTGCTTTTCTCTACAAGGCTCTTCTAGACCAGCCTCTGGCTACCAAGCATTTGGTAAGTGTTAAAAAACATATTCACGTCAGAAACAGTTTAGCAGGGGAACCGCACGCCAGCTCCCCAGACCCCCCCAGCACGCACTTCAGAGGCGACCGCACACTGCAAGCTCCCCTCCAGTGACGATGCATGTGAAGAGGCTGCCAAAACAACGCTCCAGCTGCTGCTCACTGAAGACATTTCTGCCCCAGCTGATAACAACCACCACCACCACAGTCAGAGCTAACCACACACCCCTGTTTTGCCAGTTTAAAAACTATCAGATTCCTCCATAAAAGCTTCAGTAAAGTGATCCTTGTTTAAAACATTTAAAGACAGAAGTGAACGGAAGGGTTGGGAGAAGAACACACAGGCAGAGGAAGTTTCCCAGGTCACTTTAGCAAGCGAGGCCAGAGAACGAACCAATTGCGACCGTCCCCAGGGACGATGGAAGATGCTCATCGCGGACACGCAGCGGTTTGGAGGCGGTCAGGTGCATCGCTCTCGGCGAGCACGGAGGAGCCTCCAGAGCAAAGAAACCCTATCACTCCAGAAAGTAGGATGGAAGGGGGGTAACAGAAAAAGGCAAGAATCTTTAACAGGAAATAAGCACTTAAAGAGAAACCTCACACCCACAAAAGTCCTGAGCTGAGGCCAAGGAGGAGGTGGGGTGACACGGGCCAATTTGACACAAAGCAATGCTAGAGACAGAGCATGGGACGAATACCGTGTTTTCCTTCATCACATGTTGATTTTGAAAGAGGAAAAGAAAACAACAGTAGTAGTCTTACACTGAATGGCAGCTACATGAGTAGAAGACTAAGCAAATGTCTTGGTAAATGCTGTAAAAATATACAAAGCACGGCTGCAGCGAGCTGGTTTGACTAAGATCACACAGGAGCAATCGAGAGGAGACAGCCATGGGGGAACAAGGTTTTCATCTCCTGTTCGGCCAAGCGACACATACCAGCCCACTCCTTCCTAGAGTCACTTTAGCTTTTGGTCTACTCCCAAACTCACAGGTACGGTTCTTCAGCTGTCCTCTAGACCTTTGGTTGTGTCAGAAGCCCGCATACATCTAGTTTGGCAGGAAAAAAAGACAATTTCAATGAAATGCCACAGGCATGGCAGCAGAGCTAAAGCCATACCCATCACCTACCTCTCACATTCCGCAACACAACTGCCGATATAACATTAAGGCTATTTATTGCAAAGTACTTCTGCATTTCAGTCTTAATCGTTGGGGTTAAAACAATTCACACAATATGCAAAACACACAGTACCTCACACAAACTGAATCACACTTCAAAAAAGAAAAAATCCCCCAATTTAGCATACTTCTGTCCCCCGATTAGCAGCTGAAACAGCAGTTTCTGGCCCGATACCAGCTGCACACACGCTCACAAAGAGGCTCTGACCTGCTTAGATGCTGTTTGTGTGCTGCTTTGAGGTAGCTCGATAAACACGCTCCGTGGTCTGGGTTGGGAAGTCTGGAACTGCTGTCAGCGCATTTGGGAGGACAGCTTCCACCGGGCAATCAGCTGAGCTGGCAGAGCAATGCCTCTGTTCCCAGCAGCCTCACCAGCAACAGAAGATTGGGATTGTTAGCTTCCCCCCGCCCCCTTCAGAACAGTTACTTAACACACACACACAGTCATTTCTAAACTGAGTTTATACTGCAAACACCTAACTAGTTAAGAACGCTGAACTCCAAACAGAGAAAGTAAAGAGGGCCAGGTGACACAGCTAAACGACTGGCTGTGGAAGACAGACCAGGAGGCAACCTGTCTCCTCCCAAATCAAAACAGAGAAATGATTGTGGTATTAAGGGCACCATCAAGCTGTACAAAGAGATGCAAAATTTTACTTTTCCAGTGGGAAATTATTAGACACCCCTGGAAAAAAAACAAAAAAACACCTCCATGGTTTTCTAGAGAGCCTACAGAAAAGCCTTCCTCTGACCAAGCTGTTTCTCGGCCTTTATTCAGCTTGCAGCCTGCAACAAACTTCAGCATAGGACAGTCTACCTTCCCTAACACCGAATTCATAAAGTAAAACCTTACGTCTCCAGCTTCCCTTTAGCACAGCAATTATCTGCATCTGGGGGCATGTTGTTACAAGATCAGAAGGGGGAAAAAAGTTCCAAACAGACACGAGAACCGCAGCACTCACTCGTGGCAATTTTCACCTGAGAGTCTAAATTTCAACCGAGTCTTTCAACGCTGTTTTCTGTAATTCACCAAAAAAACCAGCTTGCTCATTTTTATCCTCCTATCCACTTCATTAATGCAGAACTGCCCCCAGCCCACTCGCCTCAAACCTCACACCCTAGAAACACAACTGAGCTACTACAGCTTACAAGGCTACCACACATGCACGCCTCCTTTCCCTACCGGGACGGCCACTGCTTGTGCCCCTGGGGGCTTGGGGACCCTACAACAACCACCGTATATTTCCAGCCCCGGCTTTATATCTGTGTGATGAGCATGAATATCAAACAGCCTTGCAGTGCGCTGCCTCATTCACTGGGCTGCGTTTCCTGCCGTGCCTCTAATACTTCATGCTGTGACTTCATGGGAAAATTTAATGCTCTGTTGGTCAATCTGTCAGGAAGCATCGCGGTGACAGCAGCGTTGTCACCCAGACTGATTGTCCTTCCGTGAGCTGAGCAATGAATTCGAGAAGTATGCTTCTTGAGAGCAGTAACGCTCATTTCAACTCCCAGTTTTGCAACGCCTTGCGATTTCCCCCCCATAATCTTTATTTCAGTGGTTTATCAAAATGAAATGAAATCATAAGCACCCTCTTGCCACACGCAGAGCTTATGACCTCTCCCGAGTTAAAATCCCATGTAATACAAAATGAAGTCCTGAAAACGCAGGCATCTAGGGAAGACGGAGCGATGCATCTTACCCTGCTGCACAAAAGCCACAGTTCACTGAGCGATACCGATGGGACACGAGCTCTGGGTCTCTTTGGTCCAATACTCCACACATTCAACTTTTCCACATAAGGACTCTCAGTTTTATGCTTTACACACACCTCTATAGGGTACTTGACAAAAAAGAGCAACATCAACAATATATTTATCCCAGCTGAATCCGAAGACGAGCAGCGAATTAGTTTCAGAAAATTTAAAAAGCTACTTTTACTTCCAGTAGCTCTGGCTGTTGAATTTGGGCCACGAACGGAGAGCGAAGGCTGCATCCACCACATCTGACTCCCAAGGAAGATTTCCAAGCACACACCTCTCTCCTTATCGCGCAAAGCAGCCTCTGAAGTAACGCCACACATCTGAACCAACGTGCAGCGGAAGGCAGCGCAGCCATATGTACCTGATGTGCAATCCCGTGTGTGTCAGGAAGGAAACGGGAGTTTCAGGACCCATCCCTGCCTTCTGGTTGCTCAGGACCCTTTGCACAGACCTCTCAGCAGGCAGGGCAGCTCCCTCGATCGGCGTAAAAAAAAAGAAAACAAAACTGGAATTTTATCCAGTTTTTCTGACTTCAGACCACAAAGAAACTACAGCACTGCATTCATAGCGGGTCTCCAAAGATTACGAACTTGTGCGCAAGCACTGATGAACATCCCCCGGCCACTTGGCTTTCATCGTCACTGCAGCAGTGAGTGACATCGCCTGGCAGAACATGCACAGGGATGCACCCAGGACCATGCTGGTTACCAGCGCTATTTTAGCAGCCTTTTATCAGATTAACCGTAATCAAGACAAACATTCAGGTATGGGGAGGGGAGGAAGAGAAGACTAAGAAAAGGATTGGCTCCAGTTTGATGGCACTGAATTGGTGTTAAACACTGATGTTTTGGTACGCTCGGAACAGGAAAGGGCTGAATCAAATGCTTCAAGTTGTCCCTAGTGCAGAGCACCTCTGATGTTCTGAGATGCAGGGGCTCCACCAACATGTACCGCAGTGAGTTAGACGAAAGGGAAAACATTAGTCAAAAAGAAAAAGCAACTGCCCATACCAGCCACGTGCCTGCGACAACTGCAACGAAATACAAACAGCTGAGGCACATCGCTCTTCCAGTCCCAGCAGCGATCGCCAGTACCTACAAGTACCTACCCAGACTCGTCCGTACGCACAATGAAAGCACATGCAAGCAAATGATGGACAGAGAAACACTGAAATAATAACTAGTAGGTCTAACAGAGAACTTCATCAAAATACACATCATGTGTGTTAAAAGGGCTGCCTCCCCTCAACCAGACACGCTGGTAAAAATAAGGGATCCAACTCATGCACACGAGCAGCACCGTGAGCAGTTTCCTAGAGGCAAACGTTGCCTTTAGTCTTCAGAATTGCCCCTTAAAATTTGTGTTAAACTCCTAATAACTTGAGGGTCGCCAGACCAGCAAGAATTGAAGCTTCTAACATTCCTCTTCTTCTAGCGTAAAAGGACAGGCTAACATCACGAGCAACTCCGTCCTTACAGAGCTGACTTGTAGCACCACTCAGAGCACCACGCTGCACCAGCTGCAGCTTCCAGAGGTCCACCTGGGATCAACCAACTTGTTTGTCCACGGAAAAGCCAGCGAGCGGTGGTAAGCAGCTACCCCGGCTCCCGGAGGCGTCTCAGATACAGCACCCCACGCCATTCTGGCCCACCAGCCGTGTATTTCAGGAGAGCCGAAACCCAGCAGACAGACTTTGGGGCCGCAGTACAAGCAGGATGCAGATATGCAATTATATGGTTCGCCAAATCGTTCAGTCAAACCACACTTCCACTTCTTCCTCTCCCTTTTCCTGTGTGATTTGGGGACATTTTTGACCTACCTGCAACAAGCATGGAAGCTACGGATCTTTTATGTCCCCTATTCCTAAGCAAAAACACTGTCTTAAGCCCAACACCATAAAAACGGGGATGGAGCTAGTCCAGAAGGAAGAGCAATCCAAGCCTGACAAGCGAGCTCTTCTCCTCCGAGAAAGCATTTTCAGCCTTCTCCTCCCGGAGGTGGAAGCTCAGCAGACTGCTCCAAGATCTCCCAAATCCTGAGCGACCTTTGAGCATTGCAGTGAGACCTCAAACTCCCTGACGGGGACCAAGAGTTATCCCTGCTTTCACCGCTTCCCTAACAAACCGGCAGACAGACCTGCATCGCCAGTGGAGAAGGAGCTCCCTGCCCACCTCGGTTCTCCTGCACTCACTTGTTTTATTGCCGTGCTCCAGCTTCTTTTTACATGCACCCCACAGGCTGATTAATACTCATCTCGTACGATCAGATGCCTAGTAAATTCAGGCTTTTACACCACTCCTCACCATAATTCTCATTAAGGCATACACATTTTACTAGAAAGCATTTGCTGATTATTCCCACTACTGACATCCAGGCCATTCAATAACACATTCTGGACAGAGGTCCGGGCTATAAAATTCACATGTTCTTAGTCTGCCAGGATTGGAATTTGGTGACAGCACAATTCATTCATTTATTTAATGATCTTAACGTCAGCCTGAGTGGATAAAGCGTGCTTTGGCTTCAGCAAGCAGAGATGGGGACCGTGCCAAGCGCCAGCAACAATTGTTTCGGTGAATGCCTGCAATACCAGGTACTACTGCCACGGACAGCCCAACAAAACTGTCAGCTTTGGGGGGCAGAACGGGAATCGCATCAAGTCAAATTTGGTACGCAAGCTTGGAGCCAAACATTTAAACATTAAGTAGTTCATTTGTGCAGATGAACTTTTTTTTTTTTAATTAAGAAAAGGTTTAAGGAAATGTGATCGATACAATTAAGCTGAACAGCTTAAGCTCATAGAACGTCCCACAATTTTACACTTCGCGATATTTGCATATCAACAAAAATTACTTCTTTTTCTTCTGAAGTGGCAGACAAAGTCAATTTCAAAGTGCTTTTAAAACACCTTTACTGAAGGAAAACATAAAGCCTGTGTTGCTGACAGCTGAATTATTTGCATCTTACAAATCTAGAATAAAAATGCAGAGCTCAGAAAAGTACTTGAAGAGAGACCATCCAGTTTTTACATTTGTGTGAGCGCTGTCAAAAAAGGATGCTGCAAACTGAAGCTAACCATATATTCTAGAGCAAGTTGAACCCCTAAGGTGTCTCACCAGCTCAAGAAATAATACATCCTAAATAACCTTCTGCACGAACTTCACTGTGCTAAAACTGGGCATGAATCACCAGCTCCTGAAATCACTCTCCCTGGGTACTCCAGAGCTTAAGATGCACCATGGATTTCACATTAAAAGTCACAACAAACATGCTTTAAGTGCTTTTCAGTTTTGGTCCTTGACTTCCACCCAGATAAATGGTATAGATCATCTACCCTCAGCTACAGCACCCTGCCAAGTTCCCTTCCAAATACAACACACACATACTGAGTCTGCCCAATTCACCAGCTGCATGCTGCAAGACAAGGTGCCCAGTGCCAAGCCTTAAGCACGATGTACATCACAAACAAGAATAAAAACTTCCACAAAGTTTTCAGATGACATTTCATTCTGAATTTCTGTTTAGACTTGACAATTCTGTAGATCTCACCGTAGTCCAAGGACAGAAGGGCTGGGTCTCACTGCTGAGCGGGAATACACAATTTCTGACATTTCCTTTCTTGAGGAAGTTAGGAGCCTTTCAAAAACAGTGACTGACTAAGAAAACAAAGCTGGAAGTAGTGTCACTAAAGAGGCAGTCTCCCTGGCTTAGTCTGAAAAGACTGAAGACTTCTCTCATTTTTGCTTTTCAGGGAAACAACAAAACAAGCTCAGAAAAACACCAGTTTCAAGACACGGTAACTTCTATGACTTCTTAATAACGCATGAAAGAGGGAAATCTCTTTTTCAGACCACCAATAGCGCAGCATTAGAGCGTTAGTTCAAATGGGCTTTCAAAAGCCACCAGCAACACAAGCATCTAAACCAAACTACTCTTAGTAATTCAGTAACTCGCACGTAGTCACTCTCACATGTAAATCAAACTGAAACCCAGACACACAATCATTATCTGGCAACCCGACAGAGAATCAGCGCAATGTTTATCAGTTGCCACCTGGCAAAAGCTTTCCAAACTCAGGAAAACCTGCATTATTTAATTAAGATCTTGAACTGCATTAACTCTTCTCTGTTCGGGGCTTTCACAGCATCGAAGACACTCCAAGAGCGGCAGCAAGACGTCTTTTCCCACCAGCCTGAGCAGGCAGCACGTGAAGCCCGCTCCCCTGGTAAGAGCGGCGAAGGTCTCCGTGTCGGTGCCTCTCACGCCGCCACTGCCATGCAGTCACTCTTACTGCATAGCGAGAGGGTTTCGTTCCTGCCGTGTCCAACCGCTTGGAAAGGAGCAGCCGCCCTGTGCATCTAGACAAGCCCTAACCCATTTCAACACATCCCTGACGGTTTTGGAGAACGCTGCTGGGATCGGTCGAGGATCAAACACGTGTTTTTCTTTCAAGATGCGCAGTTTAGAAGCCGCTTTGCTTTTCGTCGGGCATGTTTAAAGCTCTAGAAATATTTCAACTCTCATCCAGATAAAGGATACGCAAAGGTGTTACAACCAACAGCAGAAACGTGTTCTTTTTGGTAGCAGAGTTGATTTAAACCTGATACAATCCAGGGAAGCCTTAGAGTTTTCCTCTGCGTAGAAAACTAGCCCATCTCAGATGACTACACGGCAAACAGAAGTAAAAACAATTCCTAAGGTACAATAAGAACGTGTAATTTTCCTTTCACGAAAAGAAAAAATAATACTGTCCCATTAACCTAGTTATGTGCCCAGCAGCAATTTGACTCAAGTCCCATCAGCAACAACGTGCCATCACTTACTACGAAGAGAGCATGCTCTGGGACATCTTCCAAACGTATATAATAAAACATAAGAATAACATGTACTAGAAAATTTCGCTAGCCTAAAAGCTTATTCTGCTCTCCTCCTCTTGATCCTTTTCTTTTTTAAGCAGGCATTCTATTTTCTTCTCCCAGCTGTTCCACATCATCGTTTCCTATTTGGGAGGCAAACTGAAGTCCACAGTCTGGAAAGGAAAGCTGGGCGTATGAGAACTTCTTGGAACTACCACAAAGTGCAAAACACACAACTACGACAAGTCACACCAGCTATGTTCCCTTAAAAAAAAAAAGAAAAATCAGCCCCCCAGCTGCCCCAGAGCACGGGCCACACAACTCCTCCGCCTGCCATCTCGTGCCCTGGAACAAACATCAATTTTCTCCTCCCCCTTCACTCCAGAAAAGCCTTTGCAATTGCGAACAGACGCCAAGTCACAGGTGAAGCTTCCCACTAAGAAATGCCTGTAAAACAGCGGTACTACCCATCTCTAATTCCCCAGAGTGAAAATTCCAGCAACTCCAGTCATATTAGACTATTTACACACAACTGAACTTGACAGTTGACTAGCCCTGAAATTGCTGGATTTGGGAGAAAAAGAAAACATAGGTTACCTACGACTTCTAAAGAGAGACCTTCCCGCTAACTCTTCCTATGAAACAAAAACGGAGCGAACGCACTAGCTCAACGCATCCCAATACCAGCTAGCAACAGGGAACGGCCTTTCAGCCCTAACATGACGATGGACAAAACCCATACACACAGACGAAAATCCTTCTGCTTCCCAATACTGAAAAGGGAGCTCGGTTGTTCTAAGGCTCCTATTACTCTCTAACCAACTTATCACCACGGATTAAAATACAAACTGTGTTCCCAAATCAGTACCGCACATTAAAATATGTATCTGTAAACGATAACGCTACCTCCTCCTGTAGGTTTCTACCAGAGAACATACACAATCATGTCTCCAGACATGAGAAGAAAATAAGCTGTTTCAAATCACATTTTTGGAAGAATGGTTTTCTCTGAGACATTTCACCACAAAATCTTACAAAGCCAGTGAAGTGACATATCTGCACTATAACATGATTAGCTTCTGTCATTAAATAAATTAAAGCTATTTCTGCTTGAAAGAATGCTAAGATGTGCCAAGGCTGGGGATCATCAACGTGGGAGATGGCAGAGAGGTCTAAAAGCACTTAATTTTTGGCAATATACTCACAACACCGTGCCCATTCCTCCTCTGCAGAATAGCCACTATCACGGCAGGGGAAGACTGTGTTTTCCGAAGCTTCGCTCCTGCCGCATACCCTCCGAAGATCTAAGGTCTCCATGGCACCAGATAATTTTAAAACAGAAACATTTCTCAGGCACCAGTCGTCCCTCGTGTCCCTTCATCCAGCCGAGACTTCAGAAAGCTTGCTCCTGAACTCAGGTCTCGTACAACATACGGAAAGCTAGGAACATCTCTGATCTCAGCCCAGTTCCTCCCCTCCTTCCCACCTCTCGCCACTCCTCCCCTTTCATGACCGCAACGCTCCAAACACCTTTCTTCAAAAGCGGCTGCGACTGGCATTCGAAGGGCACTTCCGATCGCGCTCTCATTTCAGCTCCAGTTCAATGCAAAAGCAGCGCAGAAGCCGGAGGCGATCCACTGGAGGCGCAGGGAGGCACGGTGCGCTGCACAAAAGCCACAGTCACGATCTCCGTCGACGACTTTTATGCCCAAGCAGCTTCCATCGGCTGCCTAATCCCTGCGTCTTGATCTTCAGAGTCATCAACAGATAAACCTCAGAGAGCGCCCAAAGATGTTGCATCACACGCTCTGGAAAAAAGCCACTCAGAACAAAAGTAAGAAGCGAGAGAAGACGGCACCGGCTCCCAGAGGGCATCACAGCACCCAGACCTGCCCTCCCGCAGGCTACGCTGAAGATGCTCTCCTCGGAGAAATTCTCAGGCAGTTTCTCCTCCCACCTTACCATATCTGCTCAACTCTTTGCTCTCTAAGCTACAAGCATGGCAGACAGAAAAGCCAACATAGCCAAGTCCTCGTTAACAGGCTTAACTAAGGCAGGCCTACTCCAACGGCACAACCTGGCACGCATCCGAACGCCAGGTAAGCGCTGCCAGAACCTCACCCCGACTTCACACAGATCTCCGACGTTCCTGAAAACAATCCTGTATTTCTTGCTGTTCTCCCAGGCTTTTGGGAAGCCGCTGCAATCCTCCGCTCCCCTGCGGAGCGGTGGCATGTACGGCCTGACGGACCCTGCATGCCGCTTTCTGAAAGGGACTACAGTGCAGTTAGCTAAAGCACCTTGCAAAAACAAAAGCAGACATTCAATTACCGAGGAAATATTAGCAAAACCCAAGTTTCCGTGCACGGCAATGTTGTACTTCACACACACACACAAAAATCAAACGCTGACCCCTCCTCTCCGCTTCTCAGAAGCGGAGTAAAAGGGGGAGAGTTGGACAGCTGTAAAGAAAGAGAAAGAAATTTTTAAACAACCGTCTCCTAAAAACCCATCCTGAACCTGCCATGATTGCCCTGCTGCAATAACCTGAAAAATACCCACGCTGAGAGACTGCCAATCCCTCAATCAAACAGCTACGGTGCTATATTAAAGTCAAGCTTACTGGGGCCTGCACAGAGACCATCAAAACCCAGGAAGCTAAACTCCCTCCCAGTGCAAGGAAGTTTGGGAAAGAAAACAAAAACCTACGGACACCAGCGCAGAGGCCAAGATGGCTCTAATTTGGCTCCAAGGTACACTGTGAAATTAACCCTGCAGAGCCAGCAGACATGCAACGTTACCCGAGTTCAGCATAAATCAATCACTTTGTCCTTTATAGCGCAGAGTTTGCTGATGTCCAGGCTGGGAAGACACTGGTGACCTAATTATATTGATCCACAAAATTTATTCACAGCATGGGGACTTTTTAAAGAGCATCTTGTTACAACGCACACAAAAAATACCTTAGGAAACTCGTAAGCGGGAGCATGAAGGAGAGCAGAGAAACACTGTGCAGTTTACCACACAGCAGACGTACCATCCAGTTAACAACACGAAGGTCTACGGAAAGCCAGCAGCCTGGAGCATACCCTCATTATTTTTCATCTTTAGGGAAGAAGTCTTGCTACAGAACAATCAACTTCATACGGAACTAATTCCTCGGAGGCAGCCGGAAAGCCAAAGCAAAGGTGGGCAGATCTGGGTTTATTTTCGAGCACAGCCCTCCGCACGGCGTCTCACAGAGACGCAGATACACCCTCCCTTATCCGCGTCCCCAGGTGAGGGCCAGCATCGAACTGGAGGTTTTGTTCGTACTGACAACTCTGAGCACAATTTCTGCCTGAAATCAGGTTTGATCGACTACTCACCACCACCAAAGCCACAAAATATCCCAACTTACTTTCACATAGAAAATTTAACTTCTTGAAGCCATTGTGGGAATTTTTTCAAAGCTCTGTCTTGTCTTACAGCAGCTCCAACAACTTCCCATTCCGCACGTAACAGAATGAAACTCCCATCAAAACATTTCTGTTCTTCCTGTCCATCACACCCCAGCTTTGCTTTCCTTCAGGAAATTTTTTTTTAAATCTCTTCCACTGAATTTTTCTTTTCCCTCATCACTCCCTTTCTACAAATGCACATGAAGTAAGCCGTCCTCTTTCCTGTACAGTTCTCCTTCACCCAGTTCTTCTTTTCCAATTATCCATATAGCCATTCAACTTCACGATGTACCAAGTACTAAAACCACATGTGTTCCCAAAGACGCAAAGTTCACCACCACGTGGAAACAGTCGTAGTTTAAAAATCCCAAGTCGGAGCCTCAATCTATCTATTAACATGTAAAATCATTCGTATCGACAAATAACCCTTGCACTGCCGTGAGGAGGAGACACAGGGACCTTGTCGTGCACTCCGAGTCGCCAGGAGAAACCTGCGGCTACGGTTTATCTGCTGTAGGGTAACGCTGTCTCAACAGCCATACAAAACAGAAAAAAAAAAAAAAAACAGAGCTAAAAATAAGGCTGAACTCAGATGACCCTCTGCACTTCAGTAAATCGCAGTGAACTATGCTCCCAAAGCCTCACTTCTGCAGCAATGCTGATAAAAGGTAACAGCTTTTGTTTTCTACCTGGAAGCACACACAACTTTCGGCGGAGGAAAAAACAGTCAGGACACCTGAATACAGCTCACCGAAAAGGTACCAAGAACACAGTGTTTATATATATTGCAAGGACAGATTATTAGTTTAAAAGTTAAGGAGTGGTATCAGTCAAACACAACGTTTTCAAAACAGGCATGGCTATAAAGAAAAACAGACTCTATCGCTCTAACCTCCCCACACTTACAACTTGTCGTATCCGCCTAATGCTTCTCCACTCCGCCGTGTCTCCTGCTCTGGGCACCCAGGTGGGTCCACGCGACGCGCTGCCGCGCCATCACCGGCTCCGTTAGGGTATGCAGTTCCCCCCGTGCCCCTTACCTCTGGGCTGGTCTCAGAGGTAAGCCAAGGCTTCTTCTCTTGTGCACGCAAGGTGTTTAGTGACAAAACTCACCAAAAGCAACGGCGTTCTCCTGTCTTAGCACTGCCACTCTCGCAAACCACCACCAAGCTCGCCGTCAATGATGTCGGAGAAGTCTTCAAACCCCTCCGTCGTTCTTTTAATGATGACTCGAAAATAAAGTGCTTTAGAAAGCCCAGCACACTCCTGGTCCCAGTCCCAGGTAAACTTCATCCATTTAACCGCCAAGGCACACCAGTGTCGTGCACCACACTGAAAAGACTCTTTCCAGACAAACCAGCACCTCGCAGGACAGATCAGCTAAGCACCAACTCCCTGTGTGCACGCTGGCCAGCATTCCCACTGTAACACTTGGCACATCGCTCAAAACTGAGCGAATTCCCTCTGAGCAACAGTTTTACTCACCACCACCCTGCTGACTTTGTAATGACAGCACCTTCGCACTGTTTTCCTAAATAAAGCACATGCTGGAATTACAGAGTATACCAGAAGCTAGCCAAAAACACCCAGCAGAGGGTACGTCCCTCGGCAGCACACTCTTCATTCTTCAGAGGTTTCACTTGACCCAAACAAATCTGAAACGTCAACAGTCTCATGATTTAAGCAATATTATTTGTGGTCAGGGAAAGAATGATTCTTGCCGGAAGCTCGAGAAAACAATGGACCTAAACTGATTATAAAAGGGCTCGGTTTTCCCACCTCAAAACTGAAAGTGAGAGCAGTAAAAGGCTTATAACACAGGGAACACATTTCTTAAAGAACACATACATCACACAGCTGAAACAGCTCTTAACCACAGAAAAAAATCCTACACTTCCATGTTAAAATATAAGTCTCCACCACCAATAAATAGCAACACACACTCCTGACTGTCCCCTGCACAGCATGCGACACCATTCCAGGACAACACAGCAATGCAATATTTCACTAAGTATGTCTTTTCACTCCGCATCCCCCCCAAAAAAAACTTCAGGGGGAGGAAAGCCGATTCGCCAGGGGATGCTGTCCAACGCTGGAAACAAAACCCAGGCAGGCACGCACGCTCGCCACCCCACTTTCCTGCTGATCCCTGCAGTATTTACCTCCTGACTTGGGGCCTAGTCGCAGAGAACCGGAGACCTTTAAAAACATTCCCAGAAACGCCAGCCTCTCTTTGTAGCGGCAGCCGTTTTGGCGGTGGGGTTTGGAGCGGAAAGCTTCTCCTCCCCATCACACATGGCCTCGCAGGGAAAGCTGCTCAGCGCAACATTCCACCTTAGATTTATTTCCACGAGCAAAGTAAAATCACATGAAAATCGGCCCCGGCTGGAAAGCCTGGGTTTCAACTCGCCTTAAAAACAACAAAACCACAGCACTTACCTGGGCAGGACCGGAGGCAAAAGTGACAAGCGATTTCGAATTAAAAGTTCACCCTCGGGGGGCCGGGGCCGAAGCCCCAAACCCCTGCGCGAACACACAGCAGCCGCCCCAACTGGGGGGGTGAGGGGGGAAAGGGTGAGGGCCCCCTTCCCCGCCCCGCCCCAGCAGGTGCAGCCCCCCCCCCGCATGGGGGCCACAGTCCCCCCCCCCCAAAACACACACGCGCACAAAAAAGGTGCCGGGAGCCCC
>VXAL01000822.1:0-17409 GCA_013399475.1 Chauna torquata | reverse complement strand
CCGCGGCGCGCAGGGCGGCGGGGGCTCTGCCTCTACCCCAGCCCCCAAACTGCTCCCCCCCGGCCCCTCTGCCGTCGCCACGCTGCCCTCAGCCACCCCTCAAGCTCCTGGGGCCGCTGGCAGAGGGGCAGCCGCAGGGCCCACTGGCGATGCGGCGTAAGAGCCGGCCGCCGTGAGGGTGAACATGGCGGCCTGTGAGGGTGGCATGGTGGCCTGTGAGGGAGGCCCGGTGGCCAGGAGCCCATCTGGCAACAGGGACCCGCACACAGACGGGGTGTGGGGGGGCAGGTCTCCTCACATCCCCGCATCGCTGCCTTCGCTCCCCGCCGAGGGCTGCTGCACGGCTGCCGCCTTCATCCCTTCACGGCCCACAACCGCCGCCAGGCTGAGCACCTCCCGGACAGGGAGATGAAAAGGACCTCCGAGCGGGTCCCCGCAGGGTTGTCCTGACTTGTCCTCCCCCGCCGCTGCCTCCCGAGGGCTCATTCCTGCAGGTTGGCACCTGTTGACGTTCCTGCTGTGCTGCACGTCCCAGGGAAGTGCTCCCCGCGCGATCGCTGTGCCGGCGGGTATTGCCGTCCTGTTTCACCCAGCCTGGGCTACACGAGCTGCCCAGACCCAGCAGCAAAGCCACCCTACCACTGCCTTCGATGGCTCATCGCTGCTTTCTGCCAGCAGAGCTACCCCAACACCCCGCTTCACAAACCCTGCACAGGAACCCAGGCTTAGGAGAGGGGCTTCTCACTCCTTAGGGCATTTGCCATGGCCAGCTTTTTAAGCCAGATTAAAAAAATCTAATCATGAAAGATCTTTAGAAAAGTTTTCCATGGTTTATTTACATCCTGTCTGCTGTGTCTTCTGTGTAGCTGTGAGTTTAGGAGGAAGATAATACTTTAAAGCAATCACAAACTCTTAGAAGTGAAAAGCTTATTTTATTAAAGTAAACAGCCTTCTTGGTGATATAGTCAGGCACTTAGTGAGTAACTGGTGCTGCAACTGAAAGCCAACTGTGCAACAAGATAGACATGAAGGGGAGTCTTGCTCACTGCAGAAAAGCTCCCTGACGCATCTATCCACATTTCCACAACAGCCCAATATGTAAGCAAGCAGATTTTTTTTTTTTTTTTTTTAAATTAAACTTAAGGGAGAGAGGCTGGACTCTATTGCTCACGAGAGCAGCAGCATTACATTTACCCTTAGCTTGTGAGGGTCAAAAACCTGCCTAGCACCCAAAAAAGAATAGAAGGGTCTTGACCACGTTTTTCCTCTTGAGTCAGATCCCATTCAGACTCTGAATTATAAAACAATTTGGTTTGTGCAGGTCAGCTGTGGGATGCAAAGCCCGTCTACGCCGACACAAGAGGACTGCAGCGAACAGCAAGGCTCAACCATGGACAGTCCTCCGAGGTGTGATCTCAGAAGAAAAGCCCCTGCTTGTTGCCACGCTGCTTAAGCTGCCGCACAGGCCTCCAGTAAGAGTAGCTCTGCGATCGGAATAGTTTCTTACTTACTAAGGTGCTATCTAGAGAGCACAGCCACACCGAACAGGCGTGCTGCGTAGCACCAGAAGTTATTACTGGAGCCGGTGGCAGAGGGACGATGACTGGCATGCTATTTAGTTTCCCTCCCCAGCTCTGAGCTTTTCATTGCTCGAGAAATCTCTGCACGGGGGTAAAAGGCTGGTGAGAGAAAAATGTCTGAGGTGAGGTGAGCTCGCATCTACCTCAAACTGCTTGCAGGGGATGAAATGGAGACTGATGAAATTTTTTGAAGAAAAAAAGCCAGCCTGTAAAGAAGTCCTGAACAGGGAAACTTGCGGTTCTGTCTGTTTCCATCTGCAGCAAGGAGCAAATATTTAGCTACAGGAGGGGGCTCCAGGTATTTTTATCAGAGCCAGTTTTCCTCTGCAGCCTACTGCCAGCTGGAACAGCTGCTGATTCCCCACCAGGAAAGCTAAAGACTGAGGAGAGAAATGAGAATGCCCTCAAAGAAAGGCCAAGTACTCCCCCATTCCTCCAGAAAAGGAGCACAAAGTAGGAATGCAAACCAAACGCCCATAATTTTTTAGGGTAAACACCTTTGCCGCTGCTCTGAAATGCTGTAATTTGGGGGTGGACAGGAGCAGGGCCTGGAGGATGTTCCCCAGCAGGAGGGGGCTGAGAAGCTGGCAGGCAGGCTCGTGCTGTGCCAGGGACGTGCCTGCCACAGGCAGGGGCTCTCCCGAGAGCTGCAAGCCCCCACCTCTTTCAATCTTCTGCGTTCCTCGGTCACTTTAGAGCAATGTCCTCGACCTTGGGAGGTGGAGAGGCCGTTGAAGCCAGGTCAGCCACGCTCCTCCTCAGGCATGCAGGAAGCCGGGGGAGGCAGAAGCCTTGCTCCTGCCCCCCGGCAGCGGCTGAGGCTCGGGCAGGTACGTCACCCACAAAACAGCTTCCCACAGCCACGCTCCACCATGCTCCGCACCTCACACAGCCCAGATCCCTCTTCACTCCGTGCTCACCTCGGATTTGCCCAAACCTAAATCTCACACAGAGTTAAAGGCTCCATTATTTCACTATTTCCTTCGTTAAACTGTTTTTTTTTTTAAATCCACGCAGAGATTTTTGTCATGGTGGGGGGTTTGCCCAAGAACTGATAGATCTCCAGACATCCTGGAGAGCTGCTCCCCTCACGGCACTTCTCTCCTGTCTGCAGGGTGCTGGGAAGGTGGATCCCCCTCTGCAGCTTTCTGAAGGCTTGTAAATACTTTGCTGTAATAATTTTGAGGGTGCAAGCAAAGCTGTGTGGTCCGCAGGCGTTGGTGCCCAGTGCCGCTCCATCGACCGCCTTCCAAGCGTGGCACTGCTCCTGGTACAGCCCTTCATGCGGAAGGAAATTCACACCAAGAGCAAATTGACATCTATGGCTCCCTCTGTTCTACAGAAATAGCTGCCTGTAAACACAGCTGTGAAAGAGCCTTCTAGCTCAAGTATCTTTAGATATATCACTTCTTTCTGCCCGTTTAGAATGAAAAAAACCAGCATTTTCACCATATTGTCTCCCAAAGCGAGCTAGTCATGCATAGGAGCCAGGTTCCTGGCTCTGCCTTAGAGCTCCTACAGAATTGATGCCTCCCCAGGCCATCTCTTTGCCACTTCTGTTTTGTTTTTGTTTTTCTAACAGGAAAAAGTAGCCACTTTGTCTTTCTTCCATACTACCCCGCATAGGACAATTTGGCCAACTAAACCTGCAGAATTGGCGAGCCTGAGCAAGTGCCGGCTGGATTCAGGCCCTGCCTCCTGCCTCTAGTTCCTCTCCATTGAATTTTTCCTCCTATTTTTTGGGCTGCTTTATTAGCACCTGGGAGCTGATGTATCAGCACGGGCAGCTTGAGTTCACAGCGCTGAGCTCTAGCTCCGGAGCATCACCAACACTTTTCTCAGTCCCACCAATCTTTCACGTACCTCTTTGCCAAGGCAGAGGTGCTCACAACCACGCAGTGAAGAGCGTAGGAGCGGCAGAGCTGCTGCTGAGCTTAGGAAAAGAGAGTTTAGGGTTTGGGGTACCACTGGAAAAGGGCCATTTTCCTGCATAGGTCCTACTGGAGGGGAGAGCATAACAAACAAAGTGATGGTCCCCAGGGCAAGTAAAGCCAAGCAGCCTCTTTACTGCTCGGCTCTGAGAACCACCGTGGTGACCACCAGCGTGATCAGGTCCCAGGTCTGCTCCAAGCTGCGAGGTGGGACTGAGAAACCTGCTCTGGAAACTTGCTCGCCGCCTGCCGCTTGCTGTCCTCCTGCCCTCAGCGAGGTCCGTCCCGTCTGGGGAGGAGGCTCCTGGCCTATTCGCTGCCCCAAAATCTGATGGTTCCAGGAGGTGACCCCAGCACTACCGTGACGTGTTGGGGTTTAGATCCTGCTTGGAGAGGGCAGACTGGGAAGGAGAGGAGCAGTTCAGCCAGCTGGGTTCAGCCGCTTGCGCCTTGGCCGTGCCAAACCGAGCCCTTGCCCAGCTGTGAGCTGCCCTTCCCAGCTTGCTCTGGAGGCTCCCGCATGCCCCGGGCACCTGCTCTCACCCAGCGCAACACGACCACCTCTGTCTCTGGGCTTCTCTTGCTTTTCTCCCACTGATCCCTTTCCAACACCCTCCAGGCAAAAAAAAAAAACAAAAAAACAAAAAAACCATGCAAAAATGCTTTGAGCCTCCGCTCCTTCCTCTGGAATGGCCAGGCCCATGTGCCAGTTCCTCCTCCTGCCCAGGCTCAGCCCTCGGCCAACGTCTCAGCCCTCCAGGGCACAGCTGAGCGTGAAATAAAGCAAATACCACCCAGGATCAGGCAAGCCCACGCCGGGGCACTGGCACGCGAGCGGGATGAGTCACCTCCTGCCGGCTGTGCCTACCCCTGGTGGCCTCCCAGACAGGCAAGCATCCGCTGCCGGGTCGGGGAGCCCCGACCGCAGCGTCCCCCTCGCCCTGCGAGGGTGCAAGCTGATGCTTGCCCTTGAAACCCTTCCTGCACTGGGGCTGTCCCCTCTGCAGGGGCCAAGACAGCAGATAGAAGGAGGCTGTGGACTGGAAAATGCTTTCCTAGGATGAATTTAGGGGTACACAAGGGAGATTTGGGCTTGCAACACCTGCCTCCAGTGAGCCGCTGTGCCCAGTGCCAGGCTGGCAGGGTTGAACTAGCTGCTACGGCTCACAAAATAATGGGTGCAGCCCCAGAGGGCATAGACATCCCTTGGAGCCCAATTATTTCCCTTTCAGACAGCTAAACCACCTCTAACAGCATCCTCCCTGTGACATGCTGGGTGGGAAAGGCAGGGGCACGCGGCTGTGCTCCCCTCTGCTTCTGCAGCTGGGCAAACGCTCCTTCACCCCAGCACTGCTTTCCCTGCTTAAATCCTCTTTGCCTTACACCCACACCGCTCCTCTCTTTTCCGAGGAGCGCAGACATTTCACTGCATTTTAAACACGCAGCAGCTGGGGCCAGCTCCAGGCCAAAAATTTTCATCCGCACCCCGGTGTCGCTCCTGGTGTCGCTAACTCCTTCCAGCCCGGACGCAGCACACAGGCAGCGATTTTCTCGGCTCCACCGCCCTCTGCGGGTTTGTGCCACCATTTCCAGCGAGATCTCAGCTGGTCTCGCAGCTCTGTGGGAAACCAAGGGCCTTGCACCAAGTCCTGCGAGCTAAAAGCAAGCTCTCTTATTAACTTCCTATTCAATCTGGGAGAGGGAACACAGTAAAAACAGCAAAGTGAACTTTTACTGTCTTACCGCAGGGGTGATGACCGCAAGGATGCACGGTGAGCAGCGCCAGGAGCCAGCGCAACACCCACGTCCCCGGGACACCGCTGGCTGTCCTGCCCGTCCTGCCTCCACACCTGCCTCCAGCGAAAATGCTCTGTGAGTATTTCCACGAGCTCACAGCCTCCGCTCCATCCCAACAGGGCAAAACCAGGGGGCCACAGCCCAAGTCCAGCCCTGCGTAATGAGCCAGGGCTAAACAGCAAATGAGTGCGCAGCCAGTTGCTTGCTTTATGGCTCTGCTGGCCCCTCTCCATGGCCAGGGTCCTTCTTTTTGTTTTTGGGCAAGCCCAGTGAAGCCACCGAGCATGCACTCAAGCTGCCTGGGAGCTAATGCTGGCCTGCATTATTGGGCTGGCGGCATCCAGCTGGCATCGTGGAGCTATAAATAAAGCTGCTTGGAGAGCAACCTGTGCAGGACAGCGCTGCTGGATCCCAGGACAGCCTGGCTGGCCAGAATCTTACCCAGGAGGAAGGAAAAGCATCCGCCAAAGACTTCCCTGCTGGGGAGATGTGTGGGGCCGCGCCATTGAGGTAGAACGCAAACAGCCACCCGCAGCGAGAGAGAGAGGTTTTTGGGCACAAAACCTTGGCTTTAGCCTCTGAGAGAGGTGGAAGACGAGCACAGGCTGGGAAAAGCCTGCTCAGCTTGGTTTTTGCCAGCACAGGAGGTCCCATCCATGCAGATCCCGCAGCAGGGACAAGCAGAAAAATGCACACGGGGACACAAGACTCCCTGCTATTGGAGGAAAAAAAAAAGTCACGAGCAGCTCCAGACCCAGTAAAAAGTATTTATTTCAATTATGATAAGCTCCACATGTAGGGTGAAAAAATAGTTACAAAAAATCCCCCCCCCATCTCCCTCCTTTTACATATAAATATTAAAAATCCCTCTACGTCTTTGCTTTCTGTCTAGAGCAAGAAGGTGCTCCATGAGACAACACGCAGCACCTGAGCTACTGTCAGTGGTTTCTTTTCTAAACCGCAAAAAAAGAGTATTAAAAAGCCCTCGAGGAGGCCCCTCGCCCCCATCCCCGCCACCTTTTACACCGGCACCAAACCAGCCGTGGAGGGATGGAGGCTTGGGGCCACGTGGCAATTTCAAGGCTTGCAGTTCCTGGGCATAGGGGCTGGGCACAGCAGCGAGCAAAGCAGCAGCAAGGACTGCCTGCGCTTGTCCGGAGAAACTTCTGGGCCAGGAGGCTGGGACCAACCTCCCTTTATGGGGACAGGAGGGATGCAGGGACTTTCCTGCAGCTGCTCTTGCCATGCTCCTGCTTTCTGGACTCCCTTTTCTTTCCCCTCTGGCTGAGATACAGCCACAGCCCTTGGGAAAGGCGCTGGCAGGACACAGGATCAGTGCAGTCCTTGTGTGCTGCCAAGTACCCAGTCTTGGGCTCTGTGAACCTGGGGACGGCCAGAACCGGTCCGCGCCCAGGAGCCAGAGGGAGAGCCGGCCGCTTCATCCCCGCCATCACCACCTCAGTTACATCTTTGGCACGTCAACTTTTCCCTTTGCACTCAGAAATTAAAGCTAATCCCAGGAGCTGCAGTATCCAGCAGAGCCCTTCTGCGACCTGGCAGGGGCCTCTAAGGGGGCTCCACCGATCCTGTCCCCAGACCCTGTCCCACTTTCCCCATCAGCATCCTCCGAGGACGGTCCCTCCTGGAGAAACCCAGGCTCTGGGGCCAGGCTGTGGATGGAACCAGCTGGGCAGCCGCATCTGGCTCCCGTGGCTGAGGAACCGTCTCCGCAGGGTGCTGTGCCCTACAGCTGCACTGAGTTAAAAAAGAAATTAATAAATATACTAATCCTTCGCTTAAAAAGAAAAAAAAAAGGCTTTTAAATGCATTTTCCCTGAAATTTTCCAGTGTATTCCAAAACGCATGAAAAAAATATATCTATTTCCCCCCAAAATATATCTTAAGCTATTTTCCATCCTCATGTGCGTATCTTTGGAGAGAAGAAGGTATGCCAGGTGTCTTTAGACACACAGCCAGACCTGCCGGCGCTGCGGCGTTCCCTTTATCACCTCGGAAGAGGTTTTTGCTGGGGCGGCGGATCAGGCTTGAGCACTGCGTGTGTAAATACGGGGTTGTGCCCGCGGACACGTGCCTCAGCACATGGTCTGGTCACGGTGGGAAAGAAAAGCCCTCAAATCGAAGTCATTTCACAAACGAGCGAGGGGAAGAGAAGTTTTCACAGTGGATCGAACCTCGGACAATACCGGGGACGCGGGGCGCCGCTCCAGCTGAGAGCTGGGCAGTTCGCTGCACGGAGAAGTGGTTTGAGCCTCTCGAAAGGACCAGGGAAATTGAGCCGCTGGCAGAGGACGAAGCAGCCAGTTCCCTCGGGCGCTCGCCCATCACCAGACTTCGCACTTCTTGGGGGGGTTCATGGGGGAGCCGGGGGGGCAGCCGAAATGCTCCGCAAACTCCCGGGAGTTGGAGACGGTGCCGATGACACGGAATCGCGAAGGGCTGTGCGGGTCGGTGATGAGCCCTTCGTGCGAGCTCTCCGGCGTGCGAACTGAACACCACACCTGCAAGTGGAGGGCGAGAGGCACGCGTGCTAACGTCTGCAACCGCAGGACCCCACTCTGTGCCAAATCAGACCTCCCCGCTTGTGTGACAGGCACCAGCGCAGCTTGGGCTCCAGTTTTGTGTTGCTTTTTAACCAGCACCTCCGTGACTTGGTTCTCTGCCTACCACGCAGCATTTCAGGAGACCTCAGCTTTGCTGTCATGCTCTCCCAACACCGTCGGGAAGCATGCTTCCATGGATGGATGGAACCCCATGGATGGACGGAACCCCAAAAACCTGTGCGTCCATCCTCACCACCCACCACCAAGAGACCTACCTGCGCGAAGCCAACGAAGAAGAGCTGGTGGTTGGTGAGGCCGAGGGTTGGGAGTGTTTCCTCATTCCCGTTCTTTTTCAGCCAGTTTTGATAGGCCTGGAAGCCGAGGAGCACAGCGGATTCAGGGGACAGCACAGATCCAACCATACCGCGTCACCCGCTGCCTGTCCCCAGCCCTGCAGCCCTACCCGATAGGCAGCCTTGAGGCCCCCGTTGTCAGCGATGTTCTCCCCGAGGGTGTGCTTGCCATTGACAGCCTCACCGTTGATGGTGTAGTTGCTGTACTGCTCCACCATGCATGCTGTCTGCCGCTTGAAGGCCTCCACCGAAGAGTTTTTCCACCAAGGACGCAGGTTGCCGTCCTTGTCATATTCCCGTCCTGCCGAAAACACAGCAGGTCCTTTGTCACTCCACCGGCCACCCCACCGGCAGCCCACCCACCCAGCCTCGGCCATACCTTGGTCATCAAAGGCATGCGTCAGCTCGTGGCCCACCACCACACCGATACCACCAAAATTCAGCGACCTGTGGGAGGGCGACGCTGAGATTTAGAGAGCAGCCGCTGCTCCCCACAGCCATGAAATTCAGCATCAAGTCTTGGCACAAGAGGAAATTTGGGAATCCTGCCCTCCCCATTTTCCCTAGGCTCTCACTTGGGAGATGCGCGGGTGTAAAAAGGGGCCTGGAGGATCCCGGCGGGGAAGACAATCTCATTCTTGGTGGGAGAGTAGTACGCGTTGACCGTCGGAGGCGTCATGCTCCACCTGCGGGGACAAGGACACGGCCAGTGCGGCAGCACAAACCCATCACTGAGGTTTGCTCCAGCTCCGTCCGTTTATCACGGCACAAAGCTGTCAGCCCAAATTAATTCCCCCAAATCAGCATGGTCTAGCAGGCACATTTTTGGCAAAACCAAGTCCCAGCACTCCACCACAGCGGGAGAGGAGATATTGCGATATTCCCGCTGAGCGCAACGGAGCAGCAGAGCCTGGCCATGCCAAGCGGGGAAGAGGACTTACTGGTCCCGGTTTGGTGGTTTCCGGAGCTGGTCAGCGGTGACCCTGGCCGAGAAGTTGTAAAACTGCATGACGTTCTCGAAGTAAAGGTCGGGCACAGCCTCGTACTGAGAAAGAGCAAGATGTGAGTGGCACACGGTGATCGCCCAGCCCCGCTCCTCCCCGTGTGTTCACGTTTGAGCCTCCAGAGCCGGCAGGAGGCTGAGTTACAGCCGTTCTCATTTCTCCTCCTCTCCAACATCTGCGGAGCCCCGGGAGGACAATGAATCACCGTTATGGAAAACAGCTCCTCTGTGTCTGGGCAGGGATCCCAAGAGCCCTGGCCACCCCAGGACTGGCTGCAGCTCTCTGGGAAGTCCCCACAGACGGGCCAAGGACACTAGCGAGACCCTTCCGGAGGAGACGTGGGGCTCAAGGCCGCCCAAGAGCTGTGGTCACGGGCATGCACATCCTGCACATCCTGGTGGAGGCAGGGGAAAGAGAAAAAGGAGACCCAGGGGACATCGTCTGACCAACTCACATCATTAAAGACTTTATCCAGCTCCTTGGGGTCCATGATGAACTTTGGGTAGCCAATCATGTTGTAGATGGCATCCGCCTGGGGGTGACAAGGACTGAAGTGCTTTTGGTGCCAAGGATGGGAGGACGGGCTCGCCTCCCCGGTGCTGCTGCCAGCGCCTCACCTTCTCTTTGGCCGACTTCCTCGTCTCTTCATCCATCCACTGCAGGGTCTCCAGGCTTTCCTCGAAGGCTGTTTTAATCTCTGCGATCATTTCCTCCGCCTAGACAAAACAAGGCGCCATGTTTTGGCCCGGAGAGCCGGCTTCGCACCTTAGCAAGTTTAAGGACCGACGCAAAACCCCTCACACCAACAGGGAGAAAGAGGCTTGGATGCCGAGACTGCACGGGGACCGGTGAAAAACCCGGCGAACAGAGGTGCACGGTGAACACAGTAATGTGGACACAGAAACATCGGCTTGACCCGACAGGTCTACCATTGCGGCGGCTTTCCCGGCACCGGGGCTTGCATGCTGCTCGTGGGGCAGTGGGGACGTACCACCTGCTTGCTGTCCTCGGCGAAGGTGGACTTGACGAACATGGCCCCCAGGGCAAAGCCCAGGTTGTTGTCCGTGTCGCTGATGCAAAACTTCCAGCGTGGGAGGCAGGTCTGCACAGGGCGAGAGGTGGCCGTTAGCGGTGGCATGGCACAGCCAAAGCCCTCCCTTCCCACCCTGCCACAGGATCGGGTCCGCACAATCACCCGCGCCAGAGCTGCAACCCCAAAGCCTGCCCCACATCTGGTCTTGGATGCAGCGTGATGGGGGCTTTGCTAACGAGTGCCATTGCTGTTTTGATGTAGGAGTTTGGTTATTTGGAGGCATGGGGCTCCCCCCTCACCTTCTTCGTCCCGTACATCACTTCCATGAATTTCTCCTCAGCATCCTGGAAGCGCTGGTCGAGGAAGGGGCTGGTTTTCCGCACCAAGTTCCAGATCATGTAGTTGTTGAGGAGGCTGTGGCAAGAGGCGGTGAGCAGGCAGCGGAACGCACCTGCCCGTCCCGGGCACCCCTCCACATGGACTGGGGGCTCTCACCATTTATCCGTGGCCAGGATGAGGTCGGAGACCTGCTCCAGATACTCCTTGGCATAGACCACGACGGGCTCCGACTCGTTAAGCTCCACGGGGTAGAAGACCGTGGAGAGGAAGGGCATCCAGTCCACAGCCGGTGCCAACTCCTGCAAAAGCCATGCCACTGCTACAGACTCCCAGCTGGACCTGAGAGCCACCAGGGGTGGCAGCCGCTTCCCGAGCCGGCGGCTGCCGCATCAGCCCCAGTTTGATGGATTTGGCTGATTTTGAAGAGGCCACTTCCCATAGCAGCAGCATCCTCCAAAGGTCGGAGGGGGCTAAACAATTTCCTCCCGCAAAGGAAAAGAAAGCCGGGCGGGTGTCAAAACGTTGACAACGGGGCGGGGGGAAGGCACATTATGGCCCCTTTGGGGACAAGGGGAGGTGGCTGGGCTGACATCTGCAGCTGGACAGCGGGCAGCAGAGCCGGGAGGGCGTTAGCGCCTCGGCGGGACAGCCGCCAGCCCCGGCAGCGGGCCGGAGGCTGGGAGGAGCGGGTCAGGGTGGGATGTCCCCACCAGCGACCCGGCTGCTGAGAACAGGCCAAGCTATTGCACAAGCACTTCCCAGACGATTTTGGCCGGCGTAGGACTTTCTTGGAGGAGCCGCGTCACCCATTCCACCAGCCCCGCTTCCCAAACCAAGATGCCCAGCAGCACCGCAGAGCGGGGAGACTCGCCAGCCCCGTCCTACTCCTACCTTCAGGTCTCCAGCTGTCATTTTATGGTAGATGACCTCCTCATCCCGGTGCTTCTCCTGCGGGATGGTGATGTTGGCCAGCGCTGTCTCAAAGTCCAAGATCTGCTGCATCTGCTGCCGCGTTGACTCCTCATCGGTGCCGCCCAGGAACATGCCCAGCTGCACCATGTAGTTCAGGTACCCGGTGAGCACCTACGAGGGGGACAGGAGTGTCACCCACCCATGGCACCTCTCTGACAACCCCATCCCTCCACCACCCTTACCTTCTCATTCTCCGTCTTGTTCAGGTAGTAGTCCCGCGACGGCAGGCCTAACCCTGACTGATCCACCTGGATGACGTTGCTGTTGGAGTTTTTGGAGTCAGCGCTGACGTAGACGGAGAAGAAGGGCGAGGTGCGGTAGTGTGCCGTCACCTCCTGCAGCGTCGCGTTGAAGTTGTCCCCGGCCCATGGGCCCGTGATGTTCCAGCCGCCCAGCTGGGGAGAGACAGCTCAGGTAACGAACGACGGCATGCAGTTGCTTAAATATACCCCCCACCGCCCATCCAGGCAGGAAAAATCTTGCAGTGAGGCTAAAAAGCCCAGGAGAGGCAAGATCTGCTCACACATCCTATAAATCACTGCCTCTCTCTGTCCGCTGGCCCTGGGGGATGCTCTGCCCTGGAAAGAACTGGGAACAGCGGCTGGGACCACTGCCTGTAAATCAGTTTCCCCCCTATTTTGCAGAGGACTCAGCCGACCAGGAAAGGTGGCTTTCCCCGGCACTCACGCTGCAGGGAAGTGACGAACCTTTTGGATGAGCTCCACGAGCGGGGCGGCACGCAGCTCCTCGATCTTGCTCTCGTTCATGCAAGCCTGGTAGTAGCGCTGTGCCTTGCGCTCCGCCTCGCTCGACACGTTGGCCGTGGTGTTTTCTGCGGGAGGCACCCAGGGCGGCTCGCGGAGGGCCCATGGCATCCGTGGGGGCTGCCGATGCCTGCCAGAGCCCCCCAGCCTTCCCCCAGAGAAACGCTCAGCCCCATTTTGGGCGACGGCTCCAAAAAGGCACCAAGGATCACCCTGCCGGCCCCCTCTGTGCCCCTGAAAGCGTCCCACGGCCCCCAGCTCTGCCTGGCCTCCTGCCCCCATCTCCCCTCCCTCCAGCAGCAGCTGCTCCAACTCTTTGGAGGAAAGAGATAAAGAAAGAAAAACAAAAAGCATTTTTCCAGCAGCTCTGCCGTTCCCAGCATCATCCAGCCCCCTGCGCTGCCCTTGCCCCTGGGCTGGCACTCCCAGCTTGCTCTCTGGGCCTGTATTATTTATTTCTGCAAGAAAGAATAATAAACCCATTTTTCCTTCTCCGCCTCCAAAACTATCCTTTTTTTTTCCCCCCTAAAACCCTGCTTCCCTGGAGTTTTGTCTTTCCTCATGACACAGCTTGCACCTTTGGCTTCCCAGCTGCGTGGTTTTATTAACTGGGTCCCTCAGCTACGAGGAATTCAAGGAAATGCCGAGCGCGACCGCTTGGCTGGAGGCCCGGTCCCTTCTCCCGGCGAAGCGAGCGCCAGATTTCTGCGGGAGGAGCTGGGGACGAAGCCGTTCCCGCGCCGCCCCCCTCCCGAAAGACAACGCTCTTCCCAAGCCTTCTCTTTCAGATAATCAGCCCCAGTACCCGGCGCAGTGGAAAGTGCTGATAAGGAGCCAGTTGTTTGCTCAAAGCTTGAACAAACCGTCCCTGCCGGTTGCTTGGATAAGCTGCCTCGCTTCGGTGTTTGCACGCAGAGCCTGAGCCCGGGGGTCCTCCCTCTGCTGGGGGTTCCAGCCCCCAAAATGGCCAAATTGGGAGCCAGCTGCCCTCCCCCCCCAAAAAAAGCTGCCAGCAAAGGCTGGAAGCTCCATCAGGAGGAAAGGCTCTTCTGCTCGGGGTGGTATTGGGGTGCTACAGCCTCTGCGTGCAGTCTGGGGTGCAAACCCTGAATTTCGACGCTCCTGAGGACACCGCCACAGGGTTTGCAGAGCCGAGACCCTTCCCCGCTCGGCTCCCTGTGCCAAAGAGCTCCAACACCACGGTCAAAAATCCCAAGGGCATCCAGGAGAGCAAACACCACCGGGATCTGCTTTCTAACATCCTCGCAGTGCGCGCCTCACAGATTGGTTTGATGCTGGGCTTCAAATCCAACCTTACATCCCTGCAGGCGTATTTTTGGCATCCCCCAGACCCGACGGGGCTCCTCTGCACCGTGCGTCCTGCTGCTCCCGCACACTCACCCAGCAGGTGCTTCATGATGGCCTGGTTGTGCTCCCAGAGGTTGTTGAAGGTGCCCCAGCGCGAGTGGCCATCCGGGAGGGGGTTGGCCTTGATCCAGCCCCCGCAGGCGTAGCCGAAAAAGTCCTCGCAGGGGTTCACCGCCCGGTCCAGCGAGCTGAGGATGGAGCTGGTGACGGAGATGCAGGCCTCCGACAGGCACACGGCGGGCGGCCCTGGGGGTGGGCACGACGGGCTCAGCTCTGCCACTGTGGCACAACAAGCTCCCCCCCGGCTGCACCAGGGAGCACCCTGCCCCTCTCCCGAGCATCCCGCCCTGGAGCAAGGCATGTGGGCAAAGATCCCATCCTGTGCCCAAGCATCCCACCGCAGGGCAATGGATGTGGGCGAGCATCCCGTCCCGTCCCGTGCCCGAGCGTCCTGCCTGGTGCCCGAGCGTCCCGCCTGGTGCCCGAGCGTCCCGTCCCGGAGCGAGAGATGCGGGCAAGAGTCTCTCCCTATGCCCAAGCATCCTGCCCAGTGCCCAAACATCCCACCCTGGGGAGAAGGATGCAGACGAGCATCCCATCCACTGCCCAAGCACCTCGCCCTGGGGCAAGGGAGGCAGGTGAGCCTTGTACCCGAGCACCCCATCCGGTGCTCGGGCACCGTGCCCTGGGACGAGGGCTGCAGGCGAGCATCCCATCCCATGCCCCAGCATCCTGCCCTGCATCCCGCCTGGCACCCAAGCAGCAAATTCCCTGCCCGGTACCCAAGAATCCCAGCTTGGGGCGAGGGATGCGGGTGAGCATCCCGTCCTACACCTGAGCATCCTGCCCTGTTCAAGGGGGTTGGATCCCTGTGCGGCGCGGGGACTTACGGGCTCTGTACTGGAAGATGATGCCCAGCAGGCATGCCGCCAGCACGGCCGCCAGCACCGCCACCAGGACCACGAGCTGTTTCTCAGGACGCGTCCGCTGAGCCCAGCACCCCGGGCTGCTCCTTGAGCCACGGAAATTCACCTGTGGGAAGAGCAGCACGGTTTCTCCGTCAACAGCACGTGGCGAAAAACCCACCGGCGCATCCCCCACCCTCCCCCGTAACAAATCCATTTGCTTCCTGCAGCCCGTGGCACGGATCGGACCCCTGGAGAGGGCGCGGGCGCGTTTCAGGCTTGGGAAAAGCCGCAGCTGCCTTCCAGAAACCCGCCAGGAAGGGCGGCACAATGGCAGGAAAGGGAGCGGGGCGAGCGCTTCGGCCGGCCAGCAGGATCACCTGCTAGCCTGTGCCACCCAAACCCCTGCTTGCACACAGCTGTGACCCCCCCCGCCGACCACCTCGGGTGGTCCCCGTCCCCCCCCGGAGCTGGGACAGGGTGGGGGACAAGACGGCGGGAAGTGCCGTAACAGGATACTCCCGCTTGGCCGAAAAACATCCCCAGGAAGTGCGAGCCGATGCGATGGCGAGCGGAGACGCTCCCCGCGGCAGCATGGCCGCGCTGGGGACGGCAAAGAGCAGTGGAGCCCTGATTTTGGGGTGGAAAACGCTATTCTGGGCAGAGATCAATGGGGCTGTGAGCAGCGCCAGCACCAAATCTTTCCCCGCGAGGCCGGACACTGGCAGCCATGGGCTCTTTTCCTGCCACCCGCGGCCCTTTTTAAGCCGCTTTCCCGCTGCTCGGTGAGGAATTAGCCTAATCCCCTTTTGTGCGGGGACAAAGCTCCTGTCCTGCGATAATTGCTCACCCCGGCCAAGCCAGGAAGGGGTTCGGCCAGCGGAAAAGCCGAGCGCTGGGATGCTGCGAACAGCCGAGGCAGGACCCGGCCCCGCGGGATCCCCTGCAATCACCGCCGCTCGCTCCGGGTGCGGGGGTGGCCCCGGCGCCCCGAGGTGCAGCCCCAGATGGGTGCCAGGGGCAGAGGAGCAAAGGGCAGCGCCCGGCAGCTGCGGGAACAAGCGCGGCTCTGCCCACGCTGGACTTTGCCCCGCGGGAAGGCCGGTCCCACCCAGCCCAGCGAAAACAACCCGTCCCAGGCAGAAAACCCTCCCTCAACCTCCCCGCTCCTTGCCAGGACCTAAATTCTCCCGTTTCCCCCCACAATACACGCACGGAGCCCCTACCTGGAAGCCGTTGGGGTACCCATCGCCTTCGCTGATGGAGTCCAGGGGGTCTTCATCATCCAGCGTCGCCCGCTTGTAGGTCGACATCTGCGAGGGCGGTGAGAAAACAGAGGTCCTGAGTGGCTTGGGGTCCGCTCCCCGGCTGTGCCGAGGAGGAAGGACGGTGGCAAGGGAACACGCACCCTGAGAACCTCCTCCTTCTCCTCCAGGGAGCTAAAACCCAAATGGCTCTGGGGTAGCAAAGCGTTGAACAGGCGCCGGAGGAACGTTACGGAAAGCAGCGTGGCCGGAGCCAAAAGCCGAGCGAACCCAAACCCGCCTTGCTTCCCTCGGGGCCAGGTTGTGCAACCTCCCCTTCGCCGCGAGTAACGCTGGTTCCTCCCACACTGGCTCCCGGCACCGGGACCGGGAGAGGGTCCCCATGCCAGGCACACCCGGGACCTGGGCAGCGCTGGCAGCGGGGAGCCAGCTTTTCACCCCGACACTACCAGCTTGCTCGCACCCTCCCGCCAGCTGCACGCCCAGTCCGCAAACCACACACCCCCTGCCTCACAGCATCCCCCGAAACACCCCGTGGGGTCCCTCTGAGCACCCAAAGCTGCTCGAAGGCGACGGCACCTTGGATTCAGGCTGCGGACAGGCTCGGCAGATGGGCAAAGCACTGCTCCCTCCCGGCTCGTCACCTCACACCGGGGCCCAGCTCTTATCTCAGCCCCCAGCAGAAAAACAAGGGGAAACCTCGCAGGCTGGCAGCCGGCCCTTATCGTGCCGCCGCCGCTTCCTTCCCCCTCGGCACAGCCCTGCCACTGAGCACCGAGCCGCATTGTCTCCCGTGGGGAAAACAGCGGGTGCCCCAAAACCCTCCCCGGCGCCGCCTGCACCCCTTTGCCCCCCGACGTCGAGCGCTGCATGGTGGTGGGGCCTGCGCCCGTCTGGGTGGAGGCAGGGACATCGCCATCCCGCTGCCATCGCGCCTGAAGGGACACGGAGTTGGCCCAAATCTGGCAGCACCCAACTGTGCCTCAGTTTCCCCATTGCTCAGAGAGCAGCAAAGCAGCCAGCGGGGCCAAACTGGAGACAGCGAATGTGCTGAGGCCGCTCCGGATGGGGATGGCATAAAAACACCCAGAAAACAGCACTTTTGGGGCGGCCCGGCCAGGGAGCGTGCTTCGCGGCGAGTGCAACGAAAGCGCCGGTCCTCAGCCACGCAGGAACAAACAGCCCCGGAGGTGGAAATGGTGGAAACGTGCCCTGTCCCCAATAACGCCCGATGACGACACGCCGCCGCAAACCTTCCCGACCCGCCTGTTGCACAACCAATAACTGAGCCCACGGCTCTGCCCGGATCCCAAATCGCAGCCTGGCTTTAATTAGCCGCAGGCACGAGGGCGAGCGCCGGGGCGGCCGCCGGCAGCGCCCTGCAAAACCCACCTTGGGGAGAAAAATGGCTGAAAGGAAAAGGCCGTTTCCCTCCAGGGTTGTGCAAAAAGCTCCGTTTCCAGCCCCAAAACCTCCTCCGGGTGCTCGCCTCGAGCCCGCGCCTCTGCCTGCGAACTGCGGGGGGGGGGGGGGGGGG
>VXAL01000821.1:4815-17696 GCA_013399475.1 Chauna torquata | reverse complement strand
CAATACAAGCTGATAAAATATTTGCCTGGGTGACTACCTGAATTCAATCCGATGATCTGATGCAGGAATTTACAATCATCTTTACAAACAACATTTCATCCTCAATTCTCGTATTGAATTTGTTTTTAGAAATTGCTTGCTTTTAGTTCTGATGATTATAGAGAACTGAAGTCCAGTTTCTCCTGCCACTGCTTCTGTAAAGACAGTCACACTAGCAGTCAGGCATAATTCCATGATAATCCCCTTGTTCCAGCACTGAAAACTTTACTCCAATAAGATAGACTTCTGATCCTCTGCTGCAGCTGATCAGACATAGCAGTCTGTTCGTTAGTCATGGAGTCTAACCCACAGTCACAAAACAAAATAGAAATCATTTTATCCCCCAAATGGTCAAACCCTATTCAGTGTTAGGCTGTTATTTATCTATCTGTCTGGGATTGTGTCAATTTTTATTGCTACAGTTCAGCGACTCTGTGAAAGGAGGATATGTCTTTTGAAATTCCAGTAATGGATCATGCATTGGAGTATAAGGGCATCCTAGAGGAGCATGTATCAGTGTGTAGGATTGTTCTTTACTTAAGAAAAATTGTTAGATCTCATGTAGAAAATTGGCAGCTAATTTTGCTGTCATCCACATCAACAATCACTTTAGGCTATACCTATTCTGCCCTCAAATTAATACATTCAGCATCAATGAATACTAAGAAGACAATGATGTACCACAGTTAAACCTAAGGCTGAGGTGGCTGCAGGGTCTTCTTCCAAGAAAACAATCAATGGGAGGTGGAGGTACTCAGCAGTATGAAAGGTTATGTCACTGATTCAAGTGCCTGAACTATGCATTCAGGTACCTAAACTTAAATGTTGTTTTGTATTATGTATTTTACAAATGTACATTTAAGAAATCATCGCTTTAATTTATTGTGACTTCAAGTTCTGAAAAAAAATTCTCTTTCATAAATACTACTGTCTAAAAACAACAGAAATTCACCAACATTTTAAAACTGATTAAATTATCTGCACAGTAGTTCTATATACAATTACACTGCACAAGTCCATTAAACTATAAAAATAATTTCCTTTTAAAGCTGGACATTGAGAAAGACCGTGCAACTTAATAATGTCTTGAACTAACATAATTTAGTCTGTGCACTGGGTTTGTATTTTGAGATCAGAAATATAGGTTTCTAAAAATCAACAGATCTGCAAATGTGTATCAGGGTACTTCCATGTTTTTCTTTTTTTGTCACCACAGATGGTACAGTTCAGCTCATCAGAACTTTGATCTAAATCTCTGAAAGTGATACAGTCAATATTGAATTCAGGCACTCATTTGCATCACACAAAAATGAGACTATTTTTAATGACATATACAAAGTTTCTTCTTAAATAAAAGGTGAAAAACAGAAGCTAAGAATTGCAGCAGAAATAACTTTGGTGGTAATAGAGTAATCTATACCTACACACCAGAAATGTCTACTTACCTTATGCTTTATATACATAGATTCAGATGGGTGAAATTTCTAGTTAAGGTATATCAAAATAGCTCTGAAAACAGAACTTGAGATGTTCTGGTCCCCAATCTGGTGTTAATTTCACAATCCCCAAAACTAGATATTTTACAAAGGTGATCTTTGTCAGTGTGTATAGTGTAACTACGAGATGACATGAGCAGATGTGTAAAAAACCAATGTTATATAAACCTACTATGTTCCTCTTTGGCTACAATCTTGGGATACAGTTACATATGCCTTTTTCTTGATTTTGTGGTGATCTTAATGAATCACCATTTCTTCCCCTCCCCTTCTAATTTATAATCCTTGATCCCTTAACTGTACTGCCACATAACCATTTGTACAGCTATGTTTTGAAGAAGTTTAAGGAGCTAATTTATATTAAATTAAAACACTACTACATATATTTGTATGCATATTTTATATTTATATTTTTATTTTTTAATCCTGTCTTCTAAGCATTTCTTGGCTCAGCCCTACAGCCATTTCTGCCAGCAAAACTAAGGGAGTGGTATACCATGTGATGAAAGACAAGCTATTGAGAAAGGTATGGAAAGAAAAACATCTTAAGACAGTTTTGCTTGTAACTGGTCTTGAAATGAAAAGCCTAGTGTCAGTTTACATCTTAGATTAGTACAGAACATTGCTCTATTTTTTCAGGTTATTTTATTAAGGTTTTACATAACCGCACAGGATAGAAAACCTTTTGAAAACTTATTAATTGTTCCCAATCAGTTCTGGGGGAAAAATGGGGAATAAATGTCTTTTATTAAAAAATTAAAATAGAATTTTTTGAACCATAAACCTATGTTGACGTTAGAAATAAAGATCTGAAACAAAAAGTGAATCATTCCACTGTTTGTTAAATAAAAACTGGATGAAGGCAGAATTTATTGCAAGATAAAATAAATTAAATATTTCTGACTATTGTGGGAAATTAAAAAAAAAAGTTATTATTCTTGAAGATTTTTCCTTTTATTGATGTTATATATGTTCACATATAGCCTTTGTTAACACAACAGCTATACCTCAATAAATTAACATGTCTATAAACACACCTGCCACTGAAATTTGTCTATATAGAAGTTTATATATAGAACATCATCTAAGGTGACAATAAGAAGTGTTTTCATGTCACATGGATTGCCCAGCATTCAGAGATTTGGTGTCTGAATCCTTTCAAACCACTTCAGAATGTTGTTAAGCACACAAATATCTTGGGGTATTCTGCATTTCAGCCTTCGGGTTGATAGCTGCTTTTCCTCCTCAGCTCCTTCAAAATTCTGTAGCCCACATCCAAAATGACAAAGGTTTGAGGATCAACATTGATAGTATCTTTTTCTTAGTTATCTGTGAGTTTGTCATTCTGTAGGCTACTATCTTTCCCCATAAGCCAAGCTTACTCAGACATCTACATACACTGTGATGTCTATGTAGACGTTTACACCTATAAGTTAAGCTCCTGCTTTCCATTTGAGACAAAAACCCAATTTGAAAGAAACAGATGTTTCACAGGTTTCATAAGGCTTCTCCAATGTATTCACATCTTCATTTTCTTCGTGTAACTTCAAGGTTAGAAGACTTGTCAGAATTTTCTGTATAGTCTACTTTAATGATGGGCATATCCCATTCTCATATTGTAGGAATTGCCCTCTGGAAGTCCTCTTTCTTTCTGTGATAAAGAGGTTTAGCAAGACTGACTTCATAATTTAGACACCGAAGCTGAAGACCCAAATTTAGGCAATATGTGTACATTCCTCAAAATATATTATTTTCTGGGGCAACCTAGATTCTAACCTAGCAAGGGTATCTAATTTTTTTTTTTTTTTTTCAAATCTAAAATTAGATTTTGAACTAGAGATCAAATCATAATATGTTTATGGCTCAGATTTCTGTTTGCAAATGCTTTTCTTCCAGCTGTGTCTATTTTTCTTATTTATCATTGTTATTTACACATATCTTATATGTTAATATTATTTATATGCTTTCTTTGTGTATGTATTATTTACATTATTGGTAATTACTTGTATCATTTTTGCTCAACACCATCTGTCTGTCAGCATCCATCTGCTTTCTCCTGTTTTAGGCTTAGATTGCAATCTTCTGGAACAAGGTTCATCTTTTTTTTCCTGACCCATTACAAGTTACTCTGGGGTACTATAATGCCGTGGAAGCCTAATTTTGAAACAGAGACCCAGTGCAAAAGGTGGCCTACAAAGAATAAAATAACAATCCATGCTCCAATGAGATGGGATAACAACAAGAACAGAAAGGCAGATGGCAGAGTATAAGAAGGCAATGAGACAAAATTAGTCAACATGACAGACATCATATTACAACACCAACAGCCTTCTCATTTTCCATGTCTTTTATAGACATTATGAGAAAAAATGATATTACAGGAAGCTCCTCTCAGTGAGGGACATTTCTCAGCACTAGAAAAAAGATGCTTACTTGAAAATTCTCTGAGGTGGGGAGTAAACTTGAGATGGGAGTAAAAAAATTTCAGAAAATGGAAAAGGTCATGGAGAGCTTCTAAAATAGAAGCAAGTAACTTAATTTGATGCCATAAAGGAGAAAGCAGTAAGAAAAGAATGCAAAACTGAGCAGGGACCTGACCAAAGCAATGAGATAGGAAAACAGTATCTGAAGCAAAATTTCAAATGGCTGTCAGAGGGGCAAAACAACAGGGATGACAGCAAGTGAGGTGGAAGGTGCAGTCACTGAGACAGGAGACAAAGGGAAATGGAAATGCTTTGGACATTTAACTACGTTCTTAATACATATAACAAAAAAAGTCACAGGCTGGGTGGAGAATGGATTGAGGGCAGCCCTGAGCAGCAGGACTTGGGGGTGTTGGTGAATGAGAAGCTCAACATGACCTAACAGTGTGCGCTTGCAGCCTAGAAAGCCAATTGTATCCTGGACTGCATCAAAAGAAGCATGGCCAGCAGGTCGAGGGAGGTGATTCTCCACCTCTACTCCACTCTTGTGAGACCTCACCTGGAGTACTGCGTTCGGCTCTGGGGCCCCCAACATAAGAAGGACATGGACCTGTTGGAGCGAATCCAGAGGAGGGCCACAAAGGTGATCAGAGGGCTGGAACATCTCACCTGTGAAGACAGGATGAGACAGCTGAGGATGTTCAGCCTGAAGAAGAGAAGGCTCTGGGAGACCTTATAGTGCCCTTCCAGTACCTGAAGTGGGCCTACAAGAAAGCTGGAGAGGGACTCTTTGTCAGGGAGCGTGGTAATAGGACAAGGGATAATGGTTTTAAACTGAAAAAGTATAGATTTAGATTAGATATACGTAAGAAATTCTTTACTATGAGGGTGGTGAGGCACTGGAACAAGTAGCCCAGAGAAGTTGTGGATGCCCCGTCACTGGAGGTGTTCAAGGCCAGGTTGGATGGGGTTTTGAGCAACCTAGTCTAGTGGGAGGTGTGCCTGCCCATGGTAGCAGGGTTGGAACTAGGTGATCTTTAAGGTCCCTTCCAATCCAAAGCGTTCTATGACTCTATGAAATTACAGGTAGATGAAAACATTAAGCAAGATAAACTTCTTGAAAATCTACTTTATCAGTCATATTTTAGCATTGTTATTAGAATAATAATTATAATATGTAATAATAATATTATATATTAATATAATAATAATTATTATTATTATTATTTGGGAAGAATTATCTTCTAAACTCAGGGTTTTCTTGCAGAAGCACATGATGAAATACACAGCCAGTGTGACTCCAGAAGCCCGCTGGTAATGTCTTGATTCTAATCCTTTCATGGGCAGAACAGAAGAAAGTGCCAGTTTGAATTTTTCAGATTGTCTTAGCTGTCCTAGTGTCTTCGGTAATTTATGACATTTTCCATCACTGTCATGCATTATTTAAATCTGTGAATCATTTCGAGATAAAGGCAGAAACTGAGTAAAAGATTGAACAGAGACTAGGTAAAAATATAGCTTCACTGTAATGCCATGACATCTGCTCTTCCTCTCTACATATATTTATGGTAGAGAACACATAAGAATTGGTTCTGTAGTTCATAGATTAACTTATTCATGGCTTCCTTGTTCACTTTCAGTTGGCTTTCTAAATAACTGCATTTGTAAAAGACAGAGTTCAAAGAAAGTTTACAATACTCACATGTAGAAATGTTCATTAAACAAAAATGAATGACTACGTTCATTATGTTCCAACTAGTGTCTCATAATCACAAATCAGCGAATCAGAGAATCATAGAATTGCCCAATCCAGGTGCAGGACCTTGCACTTGGCTTTGTCGAACTTTGTGAGTTTTGCACGGTCCCACCTCTCAAGCCTGTCAAGGTCCCTCTGGATGGCATCCATTCCCTCCAGCATGCCAACCACACCACACAGCTTGGTGTCTTTGGCAAAACCGCTAAGGGCGCACTCAGTTCCACTGTCCATGACACTGACAAAGATGGTAAACAACACTGGCCCAAGTGCTGACTCCTAAGGGACACCACTCGTCACTGGTCTCCACCTGGACATCGAGTCATTGAATGCAACCCTTTGAATGTGACCATCCAGCTAACTCCTTATCCACCAAGAGGTCCATCTCTCAAATTCATGTCTCTCCAATACAGAAACAAGGATGTTGTGCGGGAAGACAAGGAAGTCATACAGAAATCCTGAAAACTTTTTTTAAATCTGAAATTTATACAGATTCCTGGTAAGAAATGTGGACAAGTATATCCTGAAGGGATTGGACTGAGGAATATGTGTTGCTTTGTACATATATTGCAATATAAAGTAAGAACCTGTTCATGTTCAAAAGCAGAAGACACGAAGACGTAAATCTTAGAGTCTCTAATGTATTGAATCCATCTTCAGCACAAGGTATCTCTGAGCTATACCTACACATTCCAAATTTGAGTGCATAAAAGGATACAGTTCCTCCAACCATAAATCAGAATATAATTTTATAATCTTAGAAGCATTAAAGAAACTCCTGCTACTTAGCTTCACATAGGTCTCTTTCTGTTTCCATTACTAGGCCTTGTAAAAGAAAAGAGGCTGTTCTTCATGACTGTACCTCTGAAAGTCCACTGAGGAGATGCTCAATTACTTTGGTGCTTAGAACATGGATAAGAGTGAGTTTTTACACCTATATATCACTAAGTTAGCAGGAAAGAAGAAAGGTAAGAATTCCTTCATTCCAGCATTCCAGTCTTTTTTAAGGCCTATCAAATAAAATGAACAAAGGAAATCCTCAAATAGAAATTTTGTTAAAGTGGAATTGAAGTAGAGAATACAAAAAAAAAGAAGAAGATAGAAAAAAGATAGTAAAAAGGATAGTAAATGCTAATAAAAGAATAAAATAATAAGAAGAATAGTTAAAAAAGCAAGCAAATTAAGGCAAAATAAAATGACTTCAGAAATTGGGCTTATAAAACCTACAAGAACGTTAAATATCTGGAAAGTTAAACAGATGTGTCACCTAAAGTAAGTTATCCTTGTTTCTGTATATTTATGACTCTCACTTTTTGTGCTGCCAAATACAATATGAAGCATGCTCGCTAAAAAGCACAGACTTTATGAATTGTTAATCACTTCTAATTTTTAAATCATGGGGTTGTTTTTCTTTCTATATCTAGCAAAGTATATCAATAGGTTTCTTCAGTTACACTGTGTGTACAACCATGAATTCTTCATTGCTACCTCAAGATATGATAAGACAGCAACCTCCAGATCATTTTCTTCCACCAGAATCATTCATCATACAGATGATGTCCAGCTTCAATGTTGAACGCTTGGCAGTGTGGCATCTGTAAAACTCTTTAAAAAAAAAAAGAGCGGATCTTTGGGGTCCCTCTAATTTCCTTCATCCCTCTGCTTGGAGCATGCTGATGGGGGCTGGGGGCAGTGTCTTTTGTCTAGACACTGCATGGGATCTAGATAGTATGCACATGCAAACATGTATATTATAGTCTTTACAGGAGATTTACACCTTTCTGGACTGAAAGCCAGAGGACAATCAGGTTACCTTAGAATAACTCAAATGGGCACTAGAAGCCCATGTTCAGACAACTGAATTAAGCTGCAAAGTAGGAGAGAATTCAGCTGTAGCTGTAGGAACTTATCAGTGGGGTTTTGCACATGCACAGCTGTTTCCTAAATTCCCATTATGATTCATGAAGAGAAAGGGATTCACCTTGAACATCAAATGAGACTATTATCTCTATCTGTCACCAGAGGGCATCATGAGTTGATCCCCTACTTCTACTGAGAAAAACATGCACTTCATCTCAGCTTCATCCCACCTAAATTTAAGAACCTAATTAAAACACTTACACACCAGAACAATAAAAGATAGAGATGAGACATATGTAGTTGGAAGTATGGAAAAAAAATAACATAGAATAACAGTGGTTAGACAGCCTTGTATATTGCCAAATAAGTGCAATTCGTTACCTCAAGGTAAGGGCTTACATTTAGAGGGATGAATCTGGGCCATTATTGTGAACCTGGGTAATGACTGGCATATGAAATTATATGCCTAAATCCTCTGGTAGGATGTAGGTATCTCTGTTGCAGATAAGTTTGTTGTTTCCTTTTTGTCTTCATCACAGTTGCAATTGGTTTGGCTTCCAGCTACTACCTCTTTTACAAAGTAATCTAACAAAACCTGTGATTCACTAGGGAGTCAGGTGAGCTACCTTGATGGCATGGAATTACATGACACGGAGTCTTACGGCCATTCTCATGTGGGATTTACTATGGCACAGAACCTTATTGCTGTAGGAGATTAATTTAATTGCTGTTATGAAATGCCTTTATCACACCAGGGGAAACAATATCAATATAATTGAAATCTTCCTGTTGAATATAGACTAATGCAATATATTATCTAACACTTATCAAACCTGAGTGAACTGATTGTGTCATTTTATTTCCTATTGTTTTCCTGGTAAGAATAGCATGAAATCTGCAGTTTCCCTTAGGTGCAGAAACTGAAAGAAGACAGTATGAGGGTAAAACCTAGAGCTCAGTAGCGTTACATGGTGGGAGCTGAAATCTAAAGCAAGAAAGATAAAGAATTGCTGGTAGCTTGTATAGAGAAGTTCTGTGATTTGTGGAACAAAACCCTTAATAGTCCATCATACTCGTTCTTTTCTCAGCTAAAGGGACATTTTCTGGCATAAGGATGCATATTAAATGCACACATGAACTGTAGAACCAAACTGTACTAATTTCCATAAAAATAAGGAATGCATTTTGTGTGTGTAAGTGCATGTGTGCACAATTGCTTATTTTATATGCAAACATAATAATATAATATATAATTACATCTACATTATTTATGTATTTAAAATGTACATATTTAAACTATTTAAATTATTATATGTGTATTTGTGTGTTATATAATGGAAAGATATTATGTTGTCTCTTCACTGTGAAAATATAATATTTAAAGGTTCATTTGATAGCATTGATGGATCTTGGCAAGGCCTTGATGGACTATGGTCTATGGACTACAAAAACAGAGTAGAACCCCTCTTGGAAGCCTTATGATCTTAATATTCAGGGCAGATAGAAAAAAAAAATGGTAACAAGTTATTAAGGATTTTCAAAGAAAAATATATACATATATAGTGCAGTATGTCCTTATTTACTTTTCACATGGTAACCCTACCACCCACTCCCCTTTGTCTTGCTGCCTCATCAAGTCTGCTGCACTGTCTTGATTTATGGCAAGTTTCCTCCTATTTTATTACAAGCCATGAAGAAACTGTCTCTCTTCGAACAGTGATATTCTAAAAAAGCCAGAAATAAACAATTTACCATATTAGCACCTACAGTAAGTTCCCAGCTTTTTCTACCCCCTAAAATTGGGACAATTTCTCCTGTGCCTTCTGTATACAACCACAGTTTTTATACCTATGCACTTGATCACACAGTGTTGTTGTACACAAATAATAAGCCTACAAACCACACTATCTCAGTATTTTTTGCTATAAAATAGATTTATTAAATACAGACTATCCTATTCTTTTCATTACTAGACATTTAGCCTGTGAAGCAATTATTGAAGGAGAAGAGAAAACATATGACAACTAGTAATTTGCAAGAGCTGGATCTGCTTCAGTGAACAATAGCATTACCTGAGATAGTCTTGAAGTCCAATAGTGAGCTCATAGGTCAGACAATACCAGACCTCCTTCAAATAAGAGAATAGCTTCTCTCAGGCACTTTGTATTTCTGAAAAAGTCTGTAAGTCATCTTGCTCAAATAAATAGAGAGAAGGCAGGACATGCAGAAAAAGAGAAACCTGTGGAAAAATACAATAAAGGGGAAAGAAACCATTTAAATCTCTCTGGACCTAACTAATTATGAAAAGAAAAAGACTGATGCCTCCAGTTTAAGTAAATCATTAGTAATTTTCTGTACTAAGAGAAATAGCTAAGTTCACAGAGATGTGAAAAAGATTGAAGATCATAAGTGCCTAAGTGCAATGTAAGATACTGTTTGAAAGCCTCTTAAAAGGCAAATGCAGTGACAAAAACTCCCTATTGCATTTAATAGATAATAAATGAGACTCCTCTGAGTTAACCTTTCACCTGTAGATTTCAGGGAAATGGCAAGGCTGTTTTCAGAAGACTCAGATAGGGATAGATAAGAACTAGAAGGATGATAGTTTAAATTATTCTGGAAGGTATCACATGCATATAACAGAACACTGTAGAGGGTTCTAACTTCACCATGCAGACATTGTGTGTACATAAAGACACAAAGGTCAAAGGTCCTTCAACATTAAAACTAGGAAAAGATTAAGCAAAGATACTTGATATGCAACCCTTGTAATGAAAATGCACCTGATATACCTTTATTAATTCCAGATTCCTTTATTAATACAGTAAGTACACATAGTGGAAATAAGATGATGCAAAATGCACCATCGTTTTTAATAAATTAATCATAGAGAAAATGTAAACAGCACTAAATGGAATTCTGTGTTCCTGCACAAAGACGGGTAGGTTGAAACCTAACTAGTTACTATCACACCTTTAGCAATTCCTGCAAACATCTGAAAAGCTAACACAAATACTTCTGCAAACCGATTCTTCTACAAATAAAATATTTACTGAAAATGCTTATCTCTCTTTGTGTTATTTACAGTGTTTTTCTGTTCTGTGCCTTGTCTTTTTTTTCTACTCAGTCAAGGCAGAGANGAATATTTTTTTTCTACTCAGTCAAGGCAGAGAATAATCCTATATGTTTTATGGACTTTGTCACCAGTGCAGTAGCTGGGTGTTTGCATGTCAAAATACTGTAGCAGTTGGCAGATCAAGATTTAATTACAGAAAAAAAATATTCATATTGATTATACTTCAATTTTCTGAACTGTTCTTGGACATCTTAGAAGAAAAACATCACCACCACCACCACCAACAACAACAAAAGCAAAAATTAGCATATTCTTCATNTGGAATGGGATGCTTTCCGGAAATGAGATCTTGAGTGATGCTATTCTCTCCTTCTGACATTGAATTTAGTCACTAAGTCTTGCAAGCTGCAATAAAAAAATAAATAAATAAAAATGGTGAATTTGGTGAATTTTCTCTCTCTTTATGCTTCCTTCTCTGTTCTCCCTTGTCTTCTATTGTTCTAATGCTTCTTCTACTGTTCTCACACGGTGTTTGAATGTTAGTGATTCCTTCAGATTTAAAAAAAATGCAAAGATGAATTTAGGTAAAACAGCTAGTTTTCTTCCTCATGTTATGCATTCACAGCTCTTCTGTTGTTTTTCATTGCATTTGTTGGAGTCGTAACACCACCTCTTTTGGTGTAACCTTACACAAGAAGGAAAAGAGGAAGTGTTATAGTAAACCTCAGACGATTTGCATCTGTTAAAGGATTTAATAAGGTAGGAGTGCACAGAGAACACTAAGGACAAAGACTTGGTTCGGTCCAAGTAAATCAAAGGCAGAACTGCAGCTTGTAAGACTTCATTGACTACACTAACAGAAGCCCAAGTGTCTGCAGTCCCTATAGAGATCTTCAATACTGAGACACACCATTTAAGAGTGGCAAAATTTTGGCAAATTATATATGGCACAAAATTGAGAAGCATTGAGATCAGTAAGAAAAACTACAGGTATGATATTTAATGTATGTTTGACCTAAAAGATTATTTTTCTTAGAAGAAGTTTACTAAAAGGAAACTATATATTCTGAGGCCCACCTCCTACTAGTTCCCTAGTTATTTCTGATACTGAATACAAGTCTAAAGCAGAAGTGTGATACTGTGAGCAAATCTCTTAATCCTTATTGATACAGAGCAACTTGAATCTTAGCAGCACCAGCAATATCACCAGTTTTTTGAAGCACTGCATGCACAGTGCTACCCTTCAAGGTACTAATTCCTCTTCTTCCCTACTCTTTTAAAGGTACGTTGTGCAGTGACAGTAACACCATCTGCAAAAAAAAAAGCAGTTCACCTGTATGAAACCATAATGATTTTAAAATAAAATTATTTCAAGGCCAGTAACACTATAAAATAGGTAAAACATCTGGATAATTAACTAAAATGATGGGGTAAGGATATGAACTCAGTTTCAGGATGGTCATGATGAACTTAATTAAATGATAGAGGACACTCACAAATGGAGCTTTAATCCTTATTTCACAAATCACACTTCAACACTCTCATTCATTCATTTATTTCCATTATCAATAATCTGGCTTAGTGTTTTATCACTCTACTGCATTCCTTTCAAGTCGATTACTCTAAATTACAATCTCATCAGGCAATATGATGCCTGATACTGCACACATGCTTCATCAGTAGAGAGTGAAGATGATGTCAATCTAAGCCAAGCTCTCCTTATAATCTCTGTACCTGGCAGTCTCAGATCACTCAGGAGAGCTACCAGCCTGTGTGGAGTGTTCCCTCTGAATGAAGCATGCCTTATTTGAAGTCTTCTGATTTTCTAGAAAGTCTAGTTTGAGGTCTGGCTAAGATACAGTACGACTGCCTGAGATACAATGGGTGAAGATCAAGTGATCACACTAAAATATGATTTGTGAGCTTCTTCAAACAGTGCTGATCCTGTGCTAATGTTGACATATTTGCGAAGTCTAAAGAGGTTTGGTCCTGAATAGTTCTTCTTCTTGCATAGGCTACAAGTGAAAAAAATGTACATTCTCCTTTAAAATGTTAATTCCTTCAAAAGAGGGAATTGCAAGTCTACATTTTCTTTTTTATTCCTTCAGTAAAATGCATACACAAGTTTCTTATACTCAAGAGTCATTAAGGAAATGTGAATTACAGGGCTTTCATTCTGTGAAAACACAAACTGTTATCACCTACCTGGAAGGTGTTGGTTCTTTATAACCCAT
>VXAL01000820.1:26920-38938 GCA_013399475.1 Chauna torquata | reverse complement strand
GGGGGGGGGCATTCCATCTTGACTATTTACTTAGTTCTGTGCTTTGTAATAATTTTTATTTGGATATGTGTAGCTAACCAGGGAAGTGATCTATATAAGGAAAACACATCAATTAAAGGTTTGTCTATTGCTCATGTAAGGTTAGCAGTTATTCTCCACACTACAGTCATGACCATAATCATGACCTTGTGTGTGGCCCCTTCTGTTACAATGCAGATGAATAGCTATCTAAACAGTCATGAAACTAGCATCATTCTGTTCCTATGGCTCATTACTGTGGCTGTGTATGCACATGATGTTGGAAACGTGTTTGAAAAGAATTCATTCTTTACTACCTGGAGTTCCATGTTCCGACTGTCTGGAGTTTTCATGATATTTTAAAGACAATTGCCTTTTTAAATGAAAATACACAAATGAGATATCATAAGCAATTAAAACAAAAGTGATTATTATGCAAAGTGAAACAAATTACTATTAGAAGTGTGTATTTTTGGATCCTGAATTGTTTGGGAAATTGTGGGAATGCAGCAGTGAATATAAAATGTAGAAGTAGCAAAAAAGCTAGCATTTTTGAAAGATGGATGACAGTAATTATCATGAGCAATAACTGACTATTGGTCTTCACTTTTTCTCTGTATTTCTCTCTCTCTTCATGTTTTTTTTTTTCTTTTGCAACATTAACTCCAGAAACTCATTCACAAAACATTAGAAACTATCAGTAATCTAAAAGACAGTCTACACTAACATTTCCTAAAACTTACTCCATCTTCTGCATATCAGAGAACATCTATGATTGTCTATTTAACTTATAACATTGATAATGGTTTATACTATAGTTAACTGGTAAAGTATAATCTCTTACAACGCTTTTTATTTTCTTTTTCGCATACGTTAGAGTTGTTTAAAGTATGAACTTTCATGATTGCTGTTCATTGTCTAACAGAAATTTTTGCATAAATGCACACACACACACACACAAAAGATAAGAAGAGAGTGAAATAGACGGATATAGCACTAGAAGTGCATACAGAGAGGTTATATAGTGGAAACACATCAGCTTGGAACAAATTACTCTTCTTCCAACCATGAGACAATTTTTGTAAAGGAGTTTTTTCAGGCAAGTGGTATGGAAAACAATGGTTTCTTTAGGTCAGTATGAAGACTAACTGGAACAAAATTAGGAGGCTGATCTGGGAGTTGGAGAAAAAAATAAGAGCAGAGAAAACAGCTGTGATGTGGAAGACAAGATGGGCAGGGATGAGAGGGAATATTTGATATGAAATAAAAGAGCAAGGTGTTTAACAAGACCAATTAAGACTTCTCTTAATTAAAGAGACAAACAAATGAGAGTAAAGTTGCATTTGCAAGAAGAGAGATTAGTAAATGAAGAGAAGGTAGGAAAAGGATTGAAAATAATGAAAAACCTCAGAAGGAGAAAGATAAAGACACAAACTGAGAGGGAAATAGAAATGTAATTTAAAAGAAAGAAAAATTGAGAAAAAGAAAATGTAACCTCGCATACAGCTTAATATCACCTAATCTTTCCATAATATTGCAAAAAAAAAGAAACTTCTTTGCTGGGCTCATAAAAGGGTGATTAAAGTCCGTTGAAGGTTAGAGGGTTAATATTCTTGCTCTGGCTATTCTGTGACTGCAGAGATCAGCATGGCTAGGGAAGTTGTTCTGAATTAAACTCCCCAGTCCTCTGTAGTTTGTGTTGCAGTAGGAAACTGTGAGCAAGTAGGTAATGTTGGCAACCTACCTGGTGACAATGGAAGGGAACTTTTGCTGGAAGCTGCTTTTTCAGTGTTCAGTGCTCACATCCATCAAGGGTTTGTTATGTTTCCTAAGTACTTAGCACAATTCTGAGTGCTGTAAAACAATAATTATATATTAAAAATAGCTGTAACTGAATTCCATTAGTGGATGTCTACCTTATAAAACCCATCTCTGAATAATATTTTTAAATCAATTTAGATTAGGCAATAGATGCATATCAACTTCTCGAGTTTTCATTGGTTACATTTTTTGGACTGACTGCTAAAAATCAGGAAGCAGCTTTCAAAAATTGCATTCATTTCATCAACACATGAGGATAGAATAAAAGTACAGTAAATGACACTGTGGCAAGTTATTGAATCAGGTCTTATAATTTAATTGCTTCAAACAAGAAGGAGGTGAAGGCAGAAGTCCCACACAGACTTTTAGTTTGTTCACTAAGTTTGGCTGCCACTGGAGCTTAAGTTAATTCAAAGTTGGAAATAGTTTCAGATAATATTTCTGTAGATAGTTTACTAGTAATCCTTTTTCTCATTCATCAGAGTTTCTTCTTATGTATATTTCTAAGATTATGAAACTGTAGTTAAGATTAGAAAGGCAGAGTCAGATGTCTTCTAGTTGAAAATTATTTGTATGTTTCTTTTGTCAGGAACAAACCATAAATCTAATGTTATTGACAAGTGTTATAGACATGAAGGAAATGTTAGAGATAAGATGTTATGCTTGTAAAATTATTCTCATTTTTCTTTTAATTTAATATTACTTTATTTTTAAAAGCTCACACAAATTATAGCGTACGTATTTCAGATTTTTCTAAGAGTTTTAAGGATCATTCAAACACACTACTGCATCTGGCTGGGATGGAGTTAATTTTCTTCATAACAGCTTGTATAATGCTGTTTTAGATTTGTGATCAAAACAATGCTGCTAACACAATGAAGTTTTAGATACGACTGAGGAGTGTTTGCATAGCACCAAGGCCTTCTCTGTTTTTCACTGTGTCTCCTCCAATGAATAGATTGGGGGTGTGCAATAGGAGGGATTTTATGGATGTTAGCCCTTTTTTTTCTCAGGAACTGGGTGGGCATTGGTCTACCAGTGGGAGCTGGTGAGTGATTGCCTTTTTGTTTTCTTTTTCTCTTCTTCCACTTCTCCTACACTTATTAAACTATTTTTATCTTGACCAACAAGTTTTCTTGCTTTTACTTTTCTTTTCCTCTTCCCCTTTCCCACTGTGGGGAGGGAGGCAAGAGAGCAACCATCTGTGTGGTGCTTAGCTGTCTATCAGGATTTACCTGCAGCACACTTAATAAACACTTCCCCCCACCCCACCCCCCAAATTCTGCAGGGATGTTAACCTGGCAAATATCAAGATGATTATGTCTCACTGGTCCAAGCGACTTCATTTTCTGTGCAATTGTAGCACCCTAAGTACCAAGCATGAACTGTAATTTGAACTCTACTTCATCAAGGAGACTTCTTCCTCCTATGTTTAATTTGTTGCGTTAATGCATTGGCTTGTTGAGTTGCATGATTCTACATCAACAGAATATCCCCTTGTCCTCTGATAAGTCATTCTTTTTTTTTTTTTTTTTGGAAAGACTAAGTGAGCTGTGCTGACTGTGCATAACTAGAGTAAATGAGGCTGTCAACATAGTCTTCTGAGGGCAGAAACAAGCATGTATGTCCATGTCTGATTTAGTTGAAGTCCTCTTCAAGTTAGAATTTGCAGCTGCACTAAGTTTCACTGATCCCAGCTCGTATACCCAGCCTCGTTGCTGGCTTTATTATTACTGGCAGAGTACAATACCATGTGCATTTACATAACTTCTTACATAGAACCTGACATGCACATGCCTGCTCCTTGAACACACTGATAGTAAGATCAATCTCATTGAAAAGAAAATACTCCGTAGATGTACTCTTAGCTGTCTGTCGGCAGAGATGCATATACAGATCTTTTTATTGGCAGAAGCAAAAGTGAGGGAAAAGGGAATTTAAGACATGGCTTGGATAAGGAAGTATCACATGGTATTTCCTCCTTCCATGTCAATGAGACAAGAGGCAGTCTACTCTTTTCTTCCTTTGTGATAAACCGTATTGCACTGTGGTCTGTTGTAGTTGTGGAGTGGTGCGTGAAGTCCTGACAGTTAACTATTGTATCAGTGATTATTTGGAAAAAATACATTTTCTACATGTGGTCACAGATGGACTTCCCATCATTTGTATACAGTTCATATAGCCTCATTTTCCTGCATTCTAAATAGGTAACACATTTCTCATAACTTATATTTTTTGATACATTTACTATACAAATAAAAGGGTGGACTATTTTATGCTCATTAGGTTTGTTTCCTGTTTATTTTTTTCTGGTTGTGATAGTTTTGTTTATTTCTTTAGTTTTACTGTGTAATTGTGTTCAGAACCTATTTTTCAAAATCTTATAATTACTCTTGAACTTTATATATTGTCTTAGCAGTGCAGGGTGAAATACAAATCCAACAAGACAAACTGCCACTTATGTCTTTTTCAGTATTTTACAGTATTACTAAATGTACAAACTATTAAATAAGAAGATAGGAGAGAAACAAGAATGGAATGCATTTAGAAACAAATTAACTAATTACGTCCTCTGGCAATATAATCTACTTTCTAGACTCTGCAATTATGCACAGCCGGTCTCCGAGGCCTAAACTATTAAAAAATTATTCAAAAACTGAAATGTGTTTTAAAAATTAAGAATGAAGGTCCTTATAAAAATTGTTTTTAAGAAGTCTATAAAACATACAGAAATGTGTACAGAAACATCAAAATTCAGTAGTTACAGTAGCTGCAATATTTCCGTTTTACTGGAGAAATGCTGCTGGGAAAATATTTGCTTTTTGCTGCAGCAGAACTGGTGGATTTTTCTACAGTGTAACTTGTTCTCAGAGCTGTATATAAGGTGCTGAGTATCAGACACTTGACATAACTTATAATGCAGCTTAAATATTAATATTTAATTATTGTTTCTTCTTCTTTTTTTTTTTTTTTTTTTTGTCTCTAATTAAACTATGGTACCATAATAAATGCTATGAATATTCCATGTGATAGTGAAAAAAGTTCTCCATACCTTTATTCCATTTTGTGTGTGTGTGTGTTTTGTTTTGTTTTGTTTTGTTTTCCTTTCTTTAAGCAGAGCTGGAATCCACTGTTCAAGGAAAGGTATGGATGTTCTCCTTCAGTACATTCTGGGTGTCAAATCAGTCCTAGATTTTTTTTTTTACCCTTTGGTTCACATGTTCTTTTGATTTGTCAGCCAGAAGCTTTATTTGCTTTGCCATTCTATTTGTTGATTATCTGTCCACCAAAATGATTTGTTCTTCCGTACCTGAGATACCTCCTCATACCTCTGCAATTGTAATGATGATCTTCCATAATTTATTATCCACTTTAGGTTCCGACCTGGTAAATTCTGACTCCAGAATATAGGTAGGATTAAAGCTAATTTCTATTACAATTTATTTTCTTGCTGGGAAGTAAGGAACTTACTCTGAATGTTCCTTCTTTCCTGTGATTCCTTCCTTTTCTTGCACTTCACATTAACTTTGTGTCAAGTTGCATACATATGTGTAGCTGTTGTGTTTAGGCTGAGTAGTTGGTGCATTCTCTAGTAAACTCCTAGGTCCAGGGCAGACTGAAAAAGGAACAGACCTCACTGCATTTATTTTCTGGCTGGTGCTTGAGTTTTCTCCCCTTGATCTCCCAAGGATCAGGGAGGACAGAGATAAGGATATCTTGCATTGACACAAAAGACCCTTTTCAGTGGTGCCCAGTGCCAGGACAAGAGGCAATGAGCACAAGAGGTTCCCTCTGAACATCACAAAGCGCTTCTTTACTGTGTGGGTGACAGAGCAGTGGCACAGACAGGTTGTGTAGTTGCCCTTCTTGGAGACCTTCAAAAGCTGTCTGGACATGGTCCTGGCCAACCAGCTCTAGGTGGCCCTGCTTGAGCAGGGGGGTTGGACTAGACGATCTCCAGATTTCACTTCCAACCTCAACCATTCTGTGATTCTCTGAAAATCAAAACAAGCACTCAGGCCTGAAAGTCAAAGTCTACCACTTTAGAGACTGGATGTACCCTATATTCCTGTAATAACTTGTTCTTCTAATATTCAGTCCACAAGTAAGTCTGAAAGGGCAGCTGACAAGAATTAAACTGGGGAAACAGAATTCAGGTGGACTTTTCCACTTTTTACAGGAGTCTATAGTAATTTTACAACATTGCACAGTTGAAACAATAACCTCAGGCTACTGAAAAATCACATTTCCTTCTTTTCCAATAATAAAAAAAAAATCTACTTCATATTCATATTTCAGATGGAGAAACAAGGGACTTCTGAAATTAATTATGTGGAATTGGAAGTTACTCCGCTAATTTTTTCCAGTCTACTGTAATGTTTAACAAGCTGTGATCATAAGCTAATCTTTGAAAAATGAGTCTGTTTATTTCAGGTTTAAAAGTCTGTATATATAAAAGATTACACCAGATATAGTGGCATATCCTGAAGACACTAGTAGTCCTGTTCCTTTATCCTCTCAACTCATCTACTGCTTTGTAGATTTTGTTTGATATGATCATAAAGAATGCTAAGACTTTTTAAAGGCTTTCGAAGAGTTTCATGGGGTTGTCAGAACTGCAAGGCAATAGGTATTGCAACAGCTAATAATGTTGTATATTCCCTACAGTTAGTAAAGTATGTTTGGGGAGTTCCACACAGTAAACATATAAAACAGAATTATCCATATAACGGATTAGTTGATATGGGGATGATCACATATGAGTAACATAATTCTCCATCAGAGTGAAGAGCAGACTTGAAGCTTTGTATAATTCAAGGCTGATGCATATGAGTTTGAGTGTAAATATTGCCTAGTATATAATTGACTGAAAATTTATTATTTATAACTTCATTGTTACTTGAAAAAAATCACAACATTTTTGTACATGCCGGTCTTAGCTAAGTGTTTTAACTATAATTATAAGTCCCACCTAAACATAATAAGGTTGCGAGAAATTGACTCAAGATTTTATTTATTTATTTATTTATTTATTTACCTTTATAGAAACTGGGCTTTAAAGGCATTTAAGCACTGACTGCTATCTCCATTTTCATTCTCAACAATGAAAGCTGTGGTGAGATTTTAGGAAAATATTCTTCCACAGGTTCATCACTGAGACATTTTAATATTTTAATGGTGATAAAAGAAGAAGCACGTTCCTCAAGATGAGGTTTTGATCCACAGAACTCAATTGGCATGAATGAGAACAGTTCATTGAAGAGGACAGCACAGCTTCAGAGTCTTTGAAGTGTTCCCTTTACCTTGTTAGTTATGGTTTGGGTTGCTTTTCTGAATGGAAAGTCATATAAGATGCTTATCGTATGACTGAAATGCTGTTTCAATACTGAAGTAGTACAGTTAGCAGATCTGTCTGTAGCATAAGGAGAAAATGAAAGAAGCAGCAGTTATATGAAACTACCTGTGACCAACTCTCTTTGCTCCTAGTGAATCAGTTTACACATACTTATTCAGAAACTACTGTGATCATAGCTCACACCTTATTAATGCTGGTGCCAGGAATGCTTAAACCTGACTGTGATTTCTCCAGACAAATAATAGGGATATTAGGTATTTCTTGAAAGTTATTATGACTCTGTCTAGACGAGTACCTACCCATGAAGTATTAAACTGCCACTTTTAAGTCAAAGAGATTCCTTATCTCTTTAAGGTTAAGCAGGTGACGAAGTGTCTGTGACATCTAGAGCATTATGATTTCTTGTTCCTAGCACTTAAGCTGCCTTCCCAGATGGAGGGAGCTTTGCAAAACTTGCCTTGAATACATTCAAGTTAATAAGAAGGATGTATCCCTGAAATCAAGACCTGATGATATATATTTCTCCACTTCCAGAAATAAACAATTTTAAACAAACAAATGTATTTTATATTTTCCTTTGGCCTTCTATTTGGAGTTTAGTGCTACTATCTTATTACTAGATTGAAACAACATAGATCCATGCAAACATGAGATGTAACACTAAAGCCCATAGGAGGTTTCTTGGACTCTCTCTCTTTCATTCAGGAAGGTATAAAAGTGTATGAGGTTATGTTTTGTTCAGCACCTTGCTCTGTTTTGAATTTGCTTTGCTACAAACATTACAGTGCCACAAGAACAAGTAGGTTTCAGAAGATTAAGTGTTCATATGTGGCTGTCTACACTTTCTGTCTAGTCAAAGGGAAGACATAAACACATTTACGTGACTATTTTTCTCACTCATTCTAACACAGAGGCCTAAAATCAGGAGATTATCTGTGACCTAAGACTACCATCCTTTCCCCTCCATCAACCATTAACTGCGCAGCAGATATATGAAGTAAACTGAGAGAAATCCAAACCAATCTACCAATATTACAGTTTTAGGTCTTTGTATGTGTGTGTGTTTTTAATGTGCTACAGAGAATATAACATCTTTAAAAAAGAATGTTTAACTGGATAATCTTAAAGGTAAATTGACTTCTTCTAAACACCTTGCATGCCAGAGAATGGAACACTGATGTGTGCTAATAGATTCCCTATTATGTTAGTATGAGATTGGTTTCTCTGACACAATACTCTGTTTTAATTGCCTGTACTTGTCTCTCACTTTTCTCGGTGAATAATAACTTTTAAATAAAGCTTAGAATTTTCCTACTGGAACTTTTAAAAATTGCATTTTGAGTTTCATTTACGGATTTTGGATTCATCTATTGGATGAAATTTACCTTGTCAGCCAATGAATTCTGAACTGCCATTTTATACGGCTTTGTAGTCTGTGTATAATTATTTATACTCTTTACAGAGGAGCAAAAACAGTGCTGATGAGACCAGCTAAATATTTTCTGTATTTGTGTTTGGTGTATCAAGAATTTTGTGTTTTGCATTTATAGTTAAATATTTATATAGAGAGTTCTTTAAAAAAACTGAACTTGAAGACTGTTTAGTTAGGTTTGGATGATAAAAACAAACAAACAAACAAACAAAAGAATCATAATCAGCATTTGTCAGTTAAGAGTTGAAAAGACCAGATTTTTCTGTTGAAGCTATTTGAGTTTGAAATTATAAAATTATACAATTAGATCAATTATTTCTCTCTCTCTCTCTCTCTCTCTCTTTTTAATTATAGAATCATAGAATCATTTAGGTTGGAAAAGACCTCTAAGATTATGTAGTCCAATCGTTAACCTAGCACTGCCAAGTCTACCATTAAACCATGCCCCTAAGCACCATACTTACACATCTTTTGAACACCTCCAGGGATGGTGACTCAACTACTTCCCTGGGCAGCCTGTTGCAACTCTTCACAACCCTTTCAGTGAAGAATTTTTTTCCCAATATCCAACCTAAACCTTCCTTGGAGCAACTTGAGGCCATTTCTTCTTGTCTTAACATTTATTGCTTGGGAGAAGAGACTGATCCCCACCTTGCTACAGCCTCCTTTAAGGTAATTGTATACAGTGATAAGGTCTCCCCTGAGCCTCCTTTTCTCCAGGCTAAAGTACCCCGGCTCCCTCAGCCACTCCTCATAAGACTTGTTCTGTAGATCCTTCACCAGGTTTGTTGCCCTTCCTTGGGCATGGTCCAGCACCTCAATGTCCTTCTTACAGTGAGAGACCCAAAACTGAACACAGTGTTCGAGATGCAGCCTCACCAGAGCTGAATGCAGGAGGGAAAAAAAATCTTTCACTTAAAAACTGAGTAAATATATCCATCATTAATTAGGAATAATTTAATTCTGAGCATAAATCTTATAGAAAAACCTGTGGTAATCATGTGACTGAGTTAAAATCTTCCGAATCAGCATCCTAATGGAAATGTTATTTCAGTGTAAACTATAGAAAAAAGAAGTTGCTTCTGCAGCTACTTAAATAACTCTTAAAGGAAAGAAAAACATCTAGATCTAAAACCTTTTCACAAAGGAACAGTAAAGGTAGAGACTGATATACAATGTTGCAGAAAGTCCCAGTAATTGATGTAACTCTCAGCTTCTCTCTGGCTCACACATACATAAACACTTACACACACTGTCCCCAGCATTCGTTACTGCACTTATATTCTGGAGAACTGTAAGCCTCTCTAAAGCTATTGATTTGCAGACTTTCTGAAATTAAACTGCCAGGTATCACTGTGCTCTTGATATGTTATTGATTTTCTTAGGAATGTTTTGGGAAAAAAAAAAAAATGTGACAGAGCTGTAGGACAAATGGAAGGTCTCAGTTTTATTTAGTATATAACTTGGTTATGCAGCAGCTGACCACAACTTTTTTGGTTCCTTCCTCAGCTTTCCTTTGAGAGTTGCTGTTAAAATGATAGTATGTTAGGGGGTTAAATAGTCCTCCTGAATCATCAAATTTTTTACTGACCTGATTTGCAAAGGTTCTGAGCCACTGGGGTAGCAGTATGCTCACCTGCTGCTTTAAGGCAGTTCTGATTTTCATTTACATCTTTCAGAGAGTGGGAAAACAACAACAAAACCAATAAAAACAGAACACCAAAACCACTATAGATCTGCCTTTTGTTTATAGGCATTGTACAATTCACTTCCCTGAGACTGAACTGTCTCACTCATTTGTAGTTCTCATGGTCACCATGGTCACCAGAAAAGATAAAGATTTTCTTAACCAATTTACTGATGTGAAGTATCACTCATTACAAATGGACTGCATATTTTTGTTAGTAACAGCAGGATGATTCTTTCAGAAAATTTACATTTTTCAGCTAAGGAACTTGTAGTTTTACAATTTTTTTATTCCACCAGATTTGTCTTTGGAGTCTCCAGTTTATGACAGCACTTTATCTTCATTACTAAGAATTAAAAGAGTTTGGATAGACCTTTACTCTTGTTTTCTCTAATGAACCATGCTATGTGAGAATGAACACATACGCTTTGGTATTCATAAGTGTCTAAAGATACGCTTTGGTATTCACAAGTGTCTAAAGGTTTCACTTAGTTTGAACTGTAAGCATCTTGCTATGAACTGCTTGTAGAGTAAAGCAAGGGCTATTTTCTACTCATGTAGGATTTAATTAGAAAAAAGTTGTAGAAAGTGAAATTATTAATAATATGGAATGGGGAGAGAGAACAAGAGGTATTTGCAGTTACATAGATTAAACTTTTTTTTTTTTTTTTGGCAGTTATTCCAAATAATTTACTTTTTGCCTTTTTAGCAATAACTCCTGTTGATAATAATTCCTATTCCTAATTTAAACAGCTATTTCCTGCTTTCAGTTTTAACAGCTTTACTTTGATTATAATTATATTCCCTATCATAGCTGACATCTATGTTTCTTAAACTATTTTATCTATAAATCACCTCTCCTATTGATTTGTTTGTTGCTACTAGTATGGTTAAAGGTTTTTTTTTTTTTTTTCCTGATTTGATTATAATTTTATATCCTTTATTATTTGTTCTGTGAGTTTCTTTATTCCAGGTTGAATATAAGCAACCATAGCTATTTTACCTTCAGAGTGTATGTCTTTCCTCTTGACCTATTGTCTTGCTTAGTGTTATTTGATGTTACCTTTTTAACCTGTTTATCCTTTTAAAATGTTGGTGTGAAGAAGGACAAAAGATTACACTAGGAGTGATTCCTACTCCCTGCACCACAGGGAGTACGTAAACGCTATGACATGGTAGGTTCTACATTACTGGGGTAAATCACTTTCTGGGACTACCTTTCACTTCATCAGTTACCAGGAGAGCCCAGAATGACAGACTGCCTAACTTTACATAGACTACATATCTAATTTTTGGTGGCTAAAGAGAGGTAAGATAGTGACCGGTGACAATATCTCTGGTTCAATGCAGAAATTATGGTTTTATCTCCTTCTATATGATCTCTCTTCATTATTATTAATTTTTCTTTCAAAGCACCCTTCTTAAGTTGTTCTTTTGATTTTGTTTGCAATGTGTCACAGAAAGATAGTGAGTGTAATTGTATTGCAAATATTTTCAAAACTACTAAGTTCTGTTGAATGCAGTGCAATGTACCATCAATCACTTATGGATTCTAGCTTACTATAAAGAAAATAGAGTTTGAAATTACATTGTTAAGGTGACCATTATATCCTGCTACATCAATTCTCTTCTTTGGAATTCTAAAAGACTCATTTGTGCCTCTTATGTGATCACTTAAGGAGTCAAAAAGAAAAAAAAAGGGGG
>VXAL01000820.1:0-26824 GCA_013399475.1 Chauna torquata | reverse complement strand
CTCTGTTGAGGTAAAGAAAAAAAAAAAAAAAAAAAAAAAATGGGGGGGGGGATGCAAGTGGGATTCACATTTGTATTTTAGAAAGAGTAGAGGTAAGCATCACCTATTTCTTTCTAGAAATAAATATTAGACAGTACCTTGGAGAAAACAGCTGTCTGAGCTTAGATCCAAAGAGAGTGCTTACCTCCTTCAATCCTTTTCTTTGATTATAAAATTGTTTAGCAGCTTCAGAGTCTTAGGGTGGTGTTGCACTACTCGGCATACCAAAACATATATCACTGGGAAAAGAATATTTCAACTCCTTTGTGAGTGCTGTAAAAATCCTAGGATCATACCACATAAATATAAATATATCTAGCATCTGCAGACCGTCTGTGAGTTTATAAGAGTTTTCCATCAGTGTCACCTTTGTTCACTTCTGATATGTATGCATTTCCTTCAAAACCTTTTTATAAACTTTATAAAACTGTCCCAAAAAATAATATGTTGCTTTGGTAAGAAAATATAAAAAATCATTATGATTCCACACAATATTGCATTGAGTCCAGGAGAACCCTGTCCTATGAAATAACGTATGCTGCCTTTGTGATTGCCCAGAAAGATTGACACTAACTGTAGTTATTTTGTGAAAGCGTAAGTAAATATCTACTTAATACATTAAACGTTAGCTACAATTAAAGGATAAAATTAAATCCAAAGCTTTTACTGAAACTGAAAAGTTGTAGTGGATATACGGATAATAATACCTTTTTAAAAGTGACTTAACATTTTAGTTTTCTTTCTGCAGGTATGCATATTTTATGGTATTTTATTTTCATAACTAATAGAGCTTCAAAAAATTTTCCATGAGATATCATCATGTAAACAGTTTTGTTACAATTTGGAAGGTCCTGTACATATTCTTTGGTTTAAAAAAATCTGACATAGTTGAATAAATTACTGTATTTTGATGGAAAAAATGAAATCCACATGGTTAATACTTAAAATTGCTTCTTCAAAAGACTGCATTATTTTTCAGAATAAATAACAGCTGTATTGGTTTTATAAGCATTTATTTGGCATCTCTGTCTGCAGAAGTCCTTTTACTTTCCAGACCAATTTTGAGCCATGTAGAAAGTGTAATTTCATTTTGGTTATTGGATAAGTCATTACTTCTTGATACAACCATGGAGTATTGTACTTTCAAATTGAAAGAATGTATATGACAATGAAATGCAGTAGAAGCCTTAGTTTCAGACATCCAGAGGCAGAGGTAGTTCTATACCTATAATAAAATCTTAGATATTTTAGTTTCTGGCAGTGGTGAAAATTGTATTTTTTTCATTATTTGCTGTTTGTCAGTATGTGACAGAGGCTAACACCTTCTGAGGGATTACAGTGACAGAAATAGCTACTGTAAGGTTTTCTAAATTGGAGGGGATTGTCTTAAGTCTGTCTAAACAGGTCTCACATTTTCTACGTGAACAAAACAGCATTACATCTTGAACTTCTCCACCCACAAATCTCCACATAAAGACATAGCAAATCTTAAAGTCACAGCAGAGTTGTGTTTGAGGAGAGATTTTAAGCTCCTTGAAGCAAAGCTTAACCTTTGCCTTTGTAACTTCCACAGCACACATCTGAATCCTAAGAAAATCGCAGTATACAAAAAGCATGGAAAAAAATTGAATAAGTGTAGTATAATTCTGGAAAAAAGACTTGATGTAGAACATGTCTTTGTAATCTCTTCCCCGCACCCCCCCCCCCCAGTGTACTGAAACTTTATTTTGCTTATCTTCTATATAGATAAGCAATAGTGACTTACACACTATGCTGTCTTCTGGATCCTTTCTATTCTATTTTGTAATTTTTTCAGTTTAAAGTGAGTGATCAATCTATCTTACCAGCATAACATTTTCCTCACTGTAAACAGTGATTTTAGAAGAAAAATCAAGAATACTAAGTAGCTATCTAGTGAAATCACCTATCAAGTCAGACTTAGAAATAGCCTTTAGAAATAGCCATACTTAAAAAACTGAAGTCTGAGTCTGATTTGTTTGAATGTAAAGCACTCGTTGTTCACAAGTTTCTATGTACCGTATATGGAGGTAAAGACTTTCTGTATTTCTGACAGATTAAACATGTAACATGTTGTTTATTTTGGGCTATCTTCTCTCCTCCTTCCTAATACAGTTTTATGAACTCATGTCAGACAAACTATTTTCACACTTTAATTTTCATATGCATCTAATCACCTTGTAAAAACAGAACTAGTCTTAGAATTTTAGGGATCATTAAAATTTTAAACCGGTTAGCTCTCATATATTTTCATTCTTTTCTGTGTTGGTGGTCACTAATGATACTTTTTTTTATTGTTAGGAATGTGGACCATATAATAATATACTACATACACATTTCAAAGCAATAGCTAATTCTTTAAATAGCTGTCCCACATCAAGACTACAATTATTCATAAAAAGGTGTCTCATGATCCAGCTGAATTAGATGTTGGAATTAGATAAGTACAAGTTTCACTTAACTATTTGTTATGCTTAGCTTTGGTACGTAAAGTTAATTTGTGACAGACTAGCTAAACCCCATTCTCTTCCAATCTCTTCAATTGCCAGGCATGCTGTACAAAATACCAGCCATTCAGTCTCTCTCCCAAGCTCATCCTCTCTTGCTGTTGTCTATTTGATCCTTATCATACATTTTTAAAAGGTCGATTTTTGAAGTCAGGTAAGCAAAAAGAAGTCAGTCAATTTTATTATTTTAGCAAAAAGAGTGATTACTGTAGAATTTCAGAGATGTTTTACTAATTTCTATATGACCGTATCAAAGGCACTCCATTGTCAAGCTTTCAAAGAGAACTACTGCTAAGAAAAAAGTCTGTCTTTCAAGAATGATTGAGCTGCTGATGCTGGTAGAAGTTGTAAGAATGATGTGGGGGCAAAATCTACAAGTACAAACATTGAAAACAGAATTAATATTATGATTGCCTTGCCCTTTATTTGGATAATAAAAAAACAATATTTAACCCCATATCCTGATATTCCACCTTTCCTTTTTATTGTTCCACTTTCTAATGCTTGAACTGTTTTTAAAAGAGCAGAATAATTTCTTCTGACATGTGGTGCTTAGTATGTTTTACTAATTCAAGCACTTCAGAAATATTGAATTATTTCTATCAAAAACAAGAAGACAAAAGGATGGATAAGTGCAGTGAGGAGAGCTGGGGCCATGAGAGGAGGTTATACCAACTTTTACTTTGATGGCCAAGCTGTTATGAGGTTAAATTTAAACAGTATGCAATGAAAGAACATTCTACCTAGAAAGAGGAATGCATCTACTGTTTATGACTCTTACAAGAGTCCATATAAAAAAATAAAAAAATAAATCTGATATTTAAACTCATATCTGAAATTCAGACCAAACATAAATGCAATTTGCCTTACAATGTCTCCCTACCCTCTAATAATCAGACTATACCAGTAAACTAACAAACAAACAAACAAATCAACTGTAATGGAGCACTGTATGAAGAAGGCTGTGATATTGGTTTGCAAGTAAAGAATAATTTTAAATTTTGGAGGCCTTGTAATGAGCAGAACTGAATTTATTATAGAGGAACTATAAATATATGTCAAATTAAAACTGGAGGAGTGCAGTTTTTCTGATATGAAAAAAAGGATAATAACAAGGTTGCTGTGATTGCAAGACAAAACAGTTTATAAGACCAGCTTATTGATATTGAAGACATATCTAGAGAGAGATTTATATAGAAATAACAAATGTTATAATAGAAAGCATACTATCTTATACAAAAGCGCACAAGATTTTATGTAAATATACTCTACCTCTTAAATAGTATTCATGTCAACTTAGCTGAATACTCAGATTCACTGAATTCTTATATAGCAGATCAACAGTGAGCACAGATAAGGTGAATCAGATCATACAGTGATCCTGATAGTTGTTTTATGTTTTATTTAGTATGGTTTCAATACTTTTGCTTTTTTAAATATTTGGTAGGAATGTCAGGACAGTTTCCTGATATATTGCAAAATATAATGAAATTTTCAGTCACATGTAATCACCGCTGTAGTGGAAAATTAAAAAAAAAGAAAGAAAGAAAGAAAAAAAACACAAAAAATTTCGATGCATACACGTAATTTCTTTCTTTGATAGAAGTGATCAAACTCTTGCTAAGTTAAAAGTGTGCAAACTTCCTTTACCCGTATTTACACTAAATGGACTCTCCATGTATAATGTAACAGGAAAAAACAGTGTTAAAGAAACGCACAATCTTCTTTAGAAAGAGCAGTCAAAATTTCATTTTAAGAAGTTGCTAGTCTATTCACTTCCCTATCAACTTGGAACAGAAAACAATATTTTCCATTGTTGAAGGCTAGTACAATTATGGCTGACCTAAACAAAATTAATGAGCACCAAAGTAAAGAAGGTATAAAAGATGAATTGTGCTGATGACAGAAAATATTTCTCCAAGTTAATAATCTTCCTGTGATTAAATTATTGATGTTACTCCCAAGATGTGAGCATGGCAACTTACAGGAACATTGATACTTCTTTCCACTATTAAATAGTGATATGTCATGACATAACAAAAGAAGATGTTGATATGCCACCTAGGTAACTTAGTTGCAGCTCCATTCTTATGAATCACAGCCAAGCAATTAATCTTTTAACTGAGAGACAGGACTAGTGATACTAATAAAACATAGGAACAATAATGTTTTTTATATAAGGAAGTGTAAGCACCTGTTTTAGAAGGGGGATTAATACTTTGGCAGAAATATGGAGAAATGGAATTTTGCTATCAGTGTATCAAATGTCTCATTAATTGGTATTGCTACTGTACAATGGATGCACAGATGCAGAAACTGAACATGAAACAAGGTATACTAAATTTATAAGTGTTGCAACAATGTGATTTGCAGAAATTTTTCTGCTTTGTATGCTGCATGTACTGCATTGTCTAATTAGTTTTTCGTGGATTTGGAGATATATTCTACAGATAGGAGTGCATCTGCTTTCCCCAAGACACATATTATTCTGATTAAATATTTGAAATTAAGATGGAGTGATTTCGTGTGTTAGTTTTGATTATGCTGTTTGGTTCAATGAAAAAAAAAAGTCAATCTCTTGTAAGTGTTTCAAGAATCTGAAGTGGCATGACTTTGTGATTAAAATTGTTTAATTAGCATTTCCTGAAATACTAGGAATTAACCAAATAACAGAATTATTCCTAGGATTATCTGTAACTTTTACACTCATAAAAACCTGTATTTTATATTTGTGCTTCTACTGCATATCTGTGTCAGTGGGAGGCCAAAGCCTAAGTTTGGTAGTTAATTCTGTCTCTGTAAGCGAGGTAAATTTCCTTGTTAATTTGTAATGCATGTTGATTCCTAAAATGTGGCCTTGTATACCTTATAGCCTCTCTATCTGAGCTGTTTTTGTTTAAACAAAGCTTGCTGAATGTCTACTATAAGATCTATAAAAAAAATACGATTAAAAAAAAAAAAATCAAAGAATCATGGAATATCCTGAGTCAGAAAGGACACACAAGGATCATTGAGTCCAACTCCTGTCTCCGCACAGGATCACCCAAAAATCAGACCCTATGTCTGAGAGCTTTGTCCAATCACTACTTGAACTCTGACAGGCTAGGTCCCATGACCACTTCCCTGGGGAGCCTGTTCCAGTGCCTGACTACCCTCTCCAAGAAGAACCTTTTCCTAACACCCAGACTGAACCTCCCACGTTGCAGCTTCATGCCGTTCCCTTGGGCCCTATCACTGTCACCAGAGAGAAGAGATCAGCGCCTGCCCATCCACTCCCCTCGTGAGGAAGCTGCAGGCTGCCGTGAGGTCTCTCCTCAGTCTCCTCTTCTCTAGGCTGAACAATCCAAGTGACCTCAACCGCTCCTCATATGTCTTCTCCTCCAGACCCTTCACCATCTTTGTAGCCCTCCTGTGGACACTCTCTAATAGTTTTATGTCCTTCTTATATTGTGGCACCCAAAACTGCACACAGTGCTTGAGGTGAGGCTGCACCAGTGCAGACCAGAGTGGGACAATCACTTTGCTTGATCAGCTAGTTGTATTGTGCTTGGCACATCTCAGGCTACATTTGGCCCTTTTTGGCTACCAGGGCACACAGTTGACTCATATTCAATTTTCCCTCAACCAGAGCCCCCAGATCCCTTTCTGCAGGGCTGCTCTCCAGCCTCTTGTCTGTACATACAGCCAGGGATGCCTGTGCAGAATCTGGCACTTGCTGTTGCTAAACTTCATGTAGCTGGTGATCGCCTAGCTGTCTAATTTGTCAAGGCTCTCTGCAAGGCCTCTCCACCCTCGAGGGAGTCACCTCCTAACTTAGTGTTGCCTGCAAACTTGCTTAGTATATTTCAAGTCCTGCATCGAGGTCATTTGTGAAAACATTAAAGAGAAACTTGAATTCAGCTGCTGTCATGAATAGAGTTAGGGAAAAACTGTTATTATGTCTATGAGAAAAATCAATACCAAAAAGAGATTACTGACCTTTTTTTCATTGAGCAGTTCTAGAATCTCCATACTTGAAAGCAGGATGTTGACATTTGCCAAGTATGGTTTTTATATTGAGAACATGTTTTACTGCCCATATTAAAAACCACAAAATATTGTCCAACTAAGTAGGTACTGAAAAATGAATTTGTTGGTGTTTGCTGGAGGCTCATTAGACTTTCACATCAAAAATCTCCAAAGTCTGCAGTGAGGTGAGCTGGATTTTCTCTCATTATTCCCAGGTGCTTCAAGACACATAGCATGCAAACATCAAAAACAAGAGGAGGAAAATGTATACTCATGCCCTCCATCACATGCGGAGTCCAAGAAGCATAAACTGGTTTGAATGTAGAGAAGAGAGGACTCAGAGTTGGAATGAGGTATGCAGTACAAAGTCCAAATGAGGATCTGGGGTGGGAGATGAAGTATAAGAAGACAAAGCTGGATATTTGGATGTTTAAATTAAGAAATAAACAGAAACTTCAGATAAGGCTATAAAGACTGAAAAATGGATGTTGAGAAAGGCAATATATGACGCTAGGAAACAGATTGGTGATGGGAATGCAGGCAGATTTATGAGAAGGCAAAATACAAGTTCTTTCCCACTATGTCCTTCAGCCTATCCAGGCACATTAGGACAAAGATCACATTAGATGAAGAGCTCTGTTTCTGTATTTTGACTGTTGCTTTCTAATTTTATTTTTTTTTTATTTTATTTTTTTTAAGTCAGGTGGTATCATTTAAGGCTCTGTTGGCAGATAATGGTCATTAAAAAGAGTTATCCTTTTTTTTTTCCCCCTCAGTGAAAATCTCTACATTTTATTTTAAATCGTTTTCTTATTAAATACTTGGGCGTTTTTAATACACATTTGCAGTATTGCCTCACACCTGGAAAAAAAAAAAGTGGTTAGGGAAAAGATGAATTTTTCAGAAAAAGCAAAAGAGTTTTGAAAATTCAAACCTTGTTGGATTTCAGAAGTATTTTCTCCTTGTTTTATTTGTCTCAACGTTTTGGATTAGGAGATATGAAAAAAAATAAAAATCTACTGACTTGTTAAATGACTTGTTTAATATTTCAAACTGCATCGAAAGCAGACTGCTGTTGAGAATCCATAGTATATCTGACTGGTTTAGATGGCTGGTTAGTATTGAACTATAATTAATTATGAGCTTTTATGAGACAGCAAGCCTGGAGGAAGCTATCAATATAAAGGCAAGATATTTCTCACCTAAATTTAGTCACTTTAAAATTAAGAATCTTGTCTTATTTTTCTTTGTGAATAGAAAGAAGCATATTCCCAGAGCAGATTATTCCATAAAAAGACAATAATTCATTATATTCTAAAATTGCATAAATTACTGTTTGGCTATGATTTGAACATTTCTCTCTCCATTGCCATGAGAATCAGGATGAAGTGCATTAACATAGGTTAAAATATTAGTTAGGAAAAACACACCTAACATTAACTATGCTGTTTCTTGAGGAATTTACACTTTGAAAGAGGATATTTTGCTGATTAGAATACAACATTTCTGTAACTAGCAATGTATTTATAGAAATAACTATGTTTACACGTTACACCTTTAACTTGATGGTTGAGGTCTTTAGCTGATGAAAGTAATCCCAGGAGATAGAATCTCTTGGTATAACAGAAGGCTTATTGCATAGCTGGCCCATTTTCTATCCTGTGAGAAGACATATTTTAAATGAGCAGTATGTCTAGGTATACAATGATTGAAAAGAATAACATTTATCTTATTTTTACGGGGAATTTAATTGAACAGTATCTAAATTTAGATACAGCGTTCTCCAAAGAGAAGTAATCTTTGTCCTTTCAATAAACAATTGCCATAGACAATCGTGCTATTCATTTATCTCTTTTGAATGATTTTTATTTTGTCCATGGTCTTGTTATCCAAGACTTTTTTTTAGGAAACATTAATACTCATTAACACCACTGCCTGCTACTGGCAACACAGACACTACTACCAATGTTGAAAATGTCAACTAACAGATCAATGCATCATCAAATTATCAGGGATGCAACTAAGAAAATTCAGGTCAATATTTCTGCTTTACAATAATTTGCTCTGAAAGTCACCAGGTTCTGGAATAAGAAGGATTTTCAAGCAGATAGAAGATCCAAATCCAGGGTTATTTCTACTTTGAAATTAACAGTAGAGGGTACAAGAATATACTAGCTAGGATAACTGATGCACTACTGAAGTATGTATTTTCATGTACTTAATCTAGTCTTTTTTTTTTCTAATTTTTCCCTGATTTTTTCTTTAATTTCCAAGTATTGAGTTTTCTCTTTGTGAATTATGTATAGAAGTACATTTTCTGGCTGCAGGAAGCATATAAATTCAAATGTCTTACAGTAGTCTAACTAGCAAAAATACTAACGTGAAATACTTTGTATGCACAACACATAAAACTCTTGGAATATATTGATAAGAAGGAGTCAGAGGTCACTGCTCTTACTGGTAATTTAGAATGATGCATTTTGACAAAAATTAGATGAAATAATTCAACAGATGCTTCAAAAGTTACATTAGGTGTATCTTGGTGCTTCTGCTATAGATTTTTTATTACTCATACCTTTTCCAGAAGGAGACAAAGTCAAGTTACATTCCTTAATCTTAATTCTTTATAATCTTAACTATGATTACATGAAAAACAAAAGTGCTGCAGATACCTTTGCTAAATGAAACATAAGTATTTTTCTCATTTTTGATTATTATGAAAAATATTACCAGGGCAGTGAGTAGAGCCATGCCATTCATAACAGATTTGAGTTCTTGTGTTAACAGAGATGAAAGAAATTGAACCACATTTATAACTGTCCTTTTATCATTATACTAATTAATTTTAAAATTACATTATTATTAAGATGTTGTGAATAAGGAATAATGACCACTTACAAGTTCCTACCTGTTCAGCTGTTCTAAATAAAGACCTATAATTTGGGGTGGGGTGTGGGAATTCATGATGTATTTGCATATATATATATCTCTGACATCAGCAACAACAATAATAATATACTAATCAATGTCCTGCAAATTTAATTGTTTATATTTGATAATATTGTCGTGCCTATAGGTAAAGCTGTTCCTTATCTGAAAACATTCACAGCATAAAAATCCCAACACTTCTTTTCATGAAGAAATTCTATAAAAATTGCATCATTTTCTGCTTCATTATTGTCTGCTTCTTATCTAATTTCTGTCTTATCTAACTGTGAGTAGATAATTAACTAGAAGTCAGTGCAAGTGAAGTTATGCAGCTGAGGTATGTGTAGTAAGGGAAATATGGGCAAGAAGCTGGAATATGTAAAGCACCCTGAAAAAAAACCAGAAACAGGCACTACTCCCAGTTAGCAGGACTTTGTGAATTAAAAAAAAAAAAAAAAGTTAAAAATGTGAGTTTGTCAATACTGTTGTCAAAAGTATATTTTAATCTGACAAATTTGTATTATTTTTCTTCTTCCCCCAAAAATCACAAATTGTCATCTTTGCCATCTATGATTTTAATAGAGTTTCTATTCAAAATTAGCTAAGACTTTTTTTTCCCCAGTACTTTCTATGAACTAAAATATTCTCAGACAGTGAAATAGTAATTCTAAGCAGAGAAACCCACAAACCATTAATTTCTTAGAGTGTGTCTGTACTTTTTCAAGAGTTACACCTTCAGACAGCCCAGCAATGAGGACTGCTTCAAGGACACAGCAGTTTCAGCTGATGGCCCAGCAGCAAAGAACCCACATGTTTTGGGAAGCTTGGTTAAAATGAGTTGTGAAGGTGTTCAGAGTCTGTTTCACAGTCTGGTGGCGTGATGGTCTGATGACCACAGCTGGGATAAAATGAGCATCCTAGTGGACTACAGCCAGCTAGTGATGGGAAGGTCTGGCTCCCAGACAGATCTATCAAAGGGAAATCTCAAGATCAAGGAACCACAAATCTGAGGTTTCCATTATATCTTACTGGATATCTGGGGGAACCATCCTGAGCTTCTGATTCAACACTTCTGCCTCAGTCCTCAACAATATAATTATGTCTTCCATCTGTGTTGCTGAACTAAGTTTTGTTCATTTGTTTGTTTTCCTCTTGGTTTAGTTTTTCTTATCAGAATCAAGTAGGATGGGCTCAGTTATAGTTATTTGTGGTAATACCATTAGTCAACCATTAGTCATGAACTTAAGTGACATACTTCATTAAAATGATCTTCCTTTCTAGTTTATAGAACAATTTATACAAAAGGAGAATTAATCTATACTTGATTTCCCTGCCTTCCTAGCCTTTCCCACTTTCATGTCACTTCATCAGTCCCTGAAAATAAAAGCAAGGAACTAAAACCCCAGCTTTGTATAAATTACAAAGAATGTAAGTCATAGCATTTTTAGTGTAAATAGTTTTAAAGCTTGTTTTTGCACTTTGTTTTTCATAGCTATCCCACTGGAACACATGGAGGTCAGTTCTAATTTATGTCAAGCTGCTGTGGTCACAGACTGCTGAAAATAAAACACAGCACTATTGCTAACAGCAAAAGCTTTTCTTTACTTCCTTGAAAGAAAGAAAGGAAAAGAAAAAAAAGAAAGGTGGGGAGGGGGAGAAAAAAAATGATATAAGAGTCTTTGTGGGAGGTCTGTGCACTGGATATTCATCCTTGATCTAGGATAATCTTCCTTAGCTGAACAATGTTCATCTAAAAATAATGTGTTTGAAGGTCTTCAAAATATGTTTATACGCAAATTTACTAGTGAAGCCCTCTCCTGAACTAAGCAGATAATATAATTATTTGAAAATTGTCTTCTATAACAGTCATCACAGAAGACATAATATCCTGTCCCCCACACATTAAATTGGACTCCTAATTGTGTCAGGAATACACAGAGGAAACATGATACCAGTAACTCACAGAGAGATTAGATGATATAAAACTCAGTGTAACATAGGGGAAATAATTTTTTTTTAAAGATGAAAACTATTTTTACAAATTTTGACAGTAGTCCAAATTACTTGACCATCAATTGACAAGTGACTGTATTATTCATGTAGAGTGGATAATGCCTACCCTGGCTTTAGCAAGTATGTTTGTTGCGGTCCATATTAGAGTTAAAATTCAAACTACCTGATTTTACCCTTTGTTATCAGTCTGTATGCAGCAGCTATACAATTGCTTGTCATTGACCAGTGTAATTCTTCATTGATTAAATTCACACTGAAAAAGTCAAAGCCTTTTTTCAACCCTGGACAAAAGTATCTTCAGTTCCTCAAAAGTTCATTCACTATAGTAGGAAATGTAAAAAAAAAAAAATCCATATTTATGTTACTTTCAGAGAAAATTTCATGAGAAATGACATGTATGGAACTGGAAACTTTATCTTCCTGTCAGAGCTGATGCTGTGAAGTCAGGTGAACAAGATAATAACATATCTTTTGTAATGGTGGAAAGTGAGTCAGCACACAGGGAAAGAAAGATGAAAGAAACTTTCAATCTCAAGTCATTTTGGAACAAGTAATGATGTGTTAGCCAATCTTCACTGGCTAACATGATGAGTGCCAAGTCTAAGAATATTGGATATGTAGGTAAAGTTAAATAAGTTGGAACTGAAACACAGAAAATTTCCCCAAAGACATCAAAAATGTGCTACTTTGGTAATACAAGCAATGTTTTCTTTTTAAGAAGGGCACTTGATTATTATTAAAATATATTATCCATTGGATACCCTTGAAAATAATTAAAAAATAAAATTAGTAGCTGTGATTTTTTTTTCCAGTCATAAATGGGAAAAATCATTAAATACTTTGGGGGGAGATTTAAAAATATCTTAATATAATTAAAACTCTCACTATGGGTATAGTAAATGTGTATTTTTGGGAGTAAAGGTTTGTCTTGGAAAGCTAGTATGTAAGTTTCATAAGCTTTCTGAACGGGCAGAACAGTGATTTCCTTACTCTTTCCTAACTATTGTGTATAAAACATAGGAAAATTTTCTGTGGCCAGAGTGGAACATTATAGGAAATTGGATGATTTTGTTTGCAGACTTTGCTGTGAATTTTCTTAAACAAGAATATACTTATTCATTTTCTCCAATGACCTGATTACTGAAAGCTTTGAGTATGTTGGTCTCTGAGAATTTACTCTAGAAGTCTAGGGTTGATCTTTAATTAGTTTTATCTTTTGATAAAAACATTTAGTTTCTCTACTAAACAGAATTCTCTTCAGAAATTGAAGATCTACTCTGTGCTTCCAGATAAGCCCTTGGGCATACTCTCTAGAACATTCAGAACTACACCTTGAAGTTTTAAGTCATCCAAAGATATACCAGCCCCATATAAGCTCATATAACATAGGGATAATAATTAAAAAAAACACTATCTTTCAGTCAGCAAGATAGGGCTACCTTTGGGAAAACTAAATAAGCAAAGTGCAAGATGTCCATATGCATTTGTTGTGGTTTAAGGAAAAGGTTTTATGGTATTTATACACTGACGAAGTATATAACAAGTATATAATAAATGGTGCCATGATGGATTCCTTTTTCCATCTTCATTGAAAAGCCAGCATTTCATACATGTATGATTGTTGTTATTCTCCTATGCAACATCTTTTGCTATGATAGTATTATCTAAACCTTTCCTAAGTCAGTGATATTTCTGTGTTTCTAGGTTTGTCTGTTTATTTTCTTTTTTCTTTTTTTCTTCTTTTTCCTTTTTCCTTTTTCCTTTTTTTTTCTTTTTTCTTTTTCTTTTTTTCTTTTTCTTTTTCTTTTTCTTTTTCTTTTTCTTTTTCTTTTTCTTTTTCTTTTTCTTTTTCTTTTTGTTTCTTTCTCTCTCTTTTCTCTCTTGATCTACAGCATAGGAGAAATCATCAGGGATTTGATTTTTTTTTTCTTCCTTATTAATCATTTTTATAAAAATGCTGCTTTTCTACCTGATGCTGCATAGCTCCTCTTATGTCTTGTAATGGAAGGTGAAAGCTAACAGTCGTTTTCAAAGCAGCTCATCCAAATCACCCTGAGAGACTCCTGGAAAAGCAACAACCAAGGGAAGGCTGTATGAAACAGTATGAGAGCAACAAGTTGTACAAAGTTATGCTTTTTCATGGCATTCATTCCCAAACAGGAATAAGTAGGGATCAGTTTATGAACCAAAAAATATGATGTAAAAGTGCAGACCCTATGCATTTTCAGTATATTTTATGTATAGTCATGTTTTGAGAAGAAAGCAGGGCAGCACTATCTTTGGATTTTTAAGTCACTGTAACAAGTTGTATTTCCTTCCCTTTTTTGGACCTATATAGACCAAATTATATTTTATAAGCTCAGTGAAAACTGGTGAATTATCTTTTGTGAGTGGGAAAAAGGCAAGTTTATTGCAAAATTGAGGAAGATCTATTTTACTTCTTTTATAAGTTCTCCCTGTCCCTTAGTGATGTGTTTTATAGAGTAAGCAGAGTTTGAGATGTCTGTGGAAATCTGCAGGTGGTAAAGGTTCAAAGAGTTTCTGTGGATATGTTACTCTTTCTTCTATTTCAAATGTTAGGAAACAAATATGAAAATTGACATTTTTCTATGTCTTGTCTTTAGATGTCTAAAATGAAGGGGAACAAAGGATGGCATGGGGTTGTTAGAAGAAAATGAAGGGAGGAATGTGGAAGCTCATGAATCTGATGATGTTGAATTCTAACTACATATAACACAGTGATGGATGAACACCTTACAAAACTATGTATATTCTTATTTAAAATAAATATTTTTGAATCAATTTCTATATTTTTCTATATTCCTCTCTATAATATCTCTGTCTATCTATACCTACACATTTTATATTTAATTCTTTGCATCTATTCACTGTCAAGTTTTCTTTCATGTTCAAGACTTTCAAATATTTTATTGCCTTTTCTAGATTACCACAGTTCTCATCTTTAAATAGGCTCATCTGAAAATATAACATTCTGGAAATATTTTATGAAAATCTACAGTGGTGAAATTGCCAGCTCCTTCTTCCAACCTGGATAATTTTGATTAGTATTTGAACTTCTAAGTACTTACAATTAAAACAAAAGGTAAATCAGATATCTTTTTCCATGTTTCGTAATCACTGTGTAACACAGTTAACTCCACAGTTCAGACAGTAAGTTATCCAAAATATTTGAGCTTTTATCATGAACCTAAATAAGAAGAAACCAAGAATAATATGGCTTCCTGCTGAGACTGGGAAAGGTAAAAAGTAATAATTTTATGTCTTCAGAAAATCTGAAACTTGCTGTCATTCAAATACTCAGAAAATTTCAAAGCTAAAGTTAATGTGTAAAGAAGCATGCGTTTCACCGGAGATGTTCATCCAGTTTCAATGTTCAGAAGACTTACTGAGATGTGAAAATCTCAGGTTTTTTTGGTCTAACTAAATCTGAAGAGAGGGTTGAACTTCCCTCTGCTACCACATCTGAGGATCCTAACCATTGAGGAAATGAGTGTTACCGTAGGGGCAGGCTTTTTCTGTCTCAATTTGACTGCAGAGATTGGATTTGATGGGGAAAAAATGTTGTCAGAAACCTGACATTTATAAAAAATAGTCTACTCAAAGCTCCTGAGAACTCTGGTTTCTCAGAGCACAGAACACAGCACTTTGTTTATTATTGTGTTTTTATTTTTATTTTTATTTTTAAAAGATTGTAGTGGTGTGGTGGACCCATTTAATAACAGTAATTATGCAAGCCAATATTTTCATTAGAATTACATACCCATTTCAACATTACTGTTCTTTTCCGGGTTTTTATTTCTTCTAGCAATGGAGGACATGGATGGTCATTCAGATGATATAGCTTTGGACCTCTCTTGGACCAGTGATTTAACCATAGGATTTCATTTTAAAGAGGACTCACAGGTCTGCTACTGTCAACAATACAATGACATGGTGATATTCAGTATTCAAAGTTTGATTGCATAGATCAATCACTGCAAATTTCAAAGAGTAATATTAAGCAAGCTGCATATTCTGAGTCTTGAGGCAATACAGGATTAATTGTCAGGAAAACATTGGAAAAGGAAGGCACTTTAATCTTCTTGTCCTCAGTGTGACATATGTCAAATTTCCAAATACGAAACATGAAGGAATATGCAACATAGATGCAGGAAGAGAGTACAGTTTGGCCAAGGAGAAGATGCAAAGTGACCTGGTGGAGCTTTTGCTTTTATTTTGAGCTTACTGAAGTCAGTAATATTTAAAGCTGCAGTATCCAAATTGCCTTCCAAATTTTGACTTCAAATTCTAAGAATATTTACTGATCCTGATTCTTTTATTTTTCTCATGATCAGAAAATTGAGTATTTCAGAATATTAGTTCTCTTTGGAAGTTCATAATAATATATTGAATTAAAGTTTACTTGTTTTCAGTATTAGAAAAGAAGTTGCTGTATTTCTTACAATGAATCTCATCTCGCATACTTGTGATCTTTTTAACTTAGTTTTCTCTAGTCTGTTTCTACATCAAACAAAGCTAGCCTCAATTAATAAAACAAATGCAAGATTAAAAAATCTTGACTTTGGGAATGTAGTGACTGTGGAGTCATTATAGGGGAAAAATCTGTAAAAGGAATGTGAAGATACTGTAATCAAATTTTCCTTTGTCTACTTTTGATTTGTTTTGTTTTCTTGATGACACCTGAGATTATCCATTGTGCACTGAACCAACATTACAATTTTATAAGGTAAAATCTTATGAATGACATCCCCATGAAATAAAAATGATCTAGAAATGTCAGATTCTTGGGAATTTATATATATATATATATACATATATATATATATATATATACAGTTGTTCATGTATATAATGCAACCACATGTAGAAGTGTGGATAATTTGCCAGTCTACTAATAAAGTTTTAGCTGCTCTAATATGTTGATTTTGGGTATCACTTTTAAAGAATGTTGGAGAAAGTCCAGAATAAAGTCATATGAATGATTAGTGATATGGAAAAACTGATATCTGAGGAATCAAAAGTTCTATTATTTTAAAGTAACCCTAAAGCTGTGACTAAATCATCATTTTAATTTAGTTGAGAGTCTGCGTTAATATTCTAACATATTTTGCACAAACATATTGGTCACTCTAGCATGTACTAAAGCCAAAACACAGCAGGTGGAAGCTGGGGGAGGCAAAATGTAAAACAAAACCCAACTCTTAACATTGGACATGCTACTTCATGTTTGTGGGCATAAATTTCAGCAGTCATTTAATAGTTTTGTTTTCTTACCTTAGATCCTATGAAATCACTATATGAACACTTCTAGAATTCTCACAGCAAATTCAGACCAGACTGCTGATGATCTGACTGACTCAGATGTCCAGAGCCTGGAAAACGGTCATGCGTCGGAGGGAGAGCACCTGAAGAGCAGCACAAAGGAATTCCAGCCAGTAAGTTAGCTTCATTGAGGGCCCGAGTTAAATGCCTCTATGCAAATACATGTAGCATGGGGAATAAAAAAGAGGAGTTAAAGATTTATGCACACCTGCATGTCTATGATCTTATTGCCATCATGAAGATGTGTTGGTTCCTATGACTGGAGTGTTGGAAAGAAAGATACAGGCTTTTTAAGGGAGATGAGAAGGGGGAGTTGCCCTCTATGTCAATGATTAGCTGGAGTGCATGGAGCTCAGCCTGGGGAAGGATGAGGAGCCAACCAAGAGCTCATGGGTCAGGATTAAGAGGAGGGCAGGGACAGGTGACATTATAGTGGGAGTCTGCTTCAGGCAACCTGACCAGGAAGACCGAGTGGATGAGGCCCTCTACAGACAGATAGAAGCAGCCTCCTGTTCACAGGCCCTGGTCCTCATGGGAGACTTCAACCACCACGATATCTGTTGGAGGGACAGCACAGCAGGGCACAGGCAGTCCAGAAGGTTCCTGGAGTGCATTGATGATAACCTCCTTCTCCAAATGATAGAGGAACCAATGAGGAGAGGTGCTGTGCTGGACCTTGTTCTCACCAACAAGGAGGGGCTGGTGCGCAATGTGAATCTCAAGGGCAGCCTTGGCTGCAGTGACCATGAGATGGTGGAGTTTAGGATCAGTGGGCAGTGAGGAGGGCACACAGCAAGCTTACTACCCTGGGCTTTGGGAGAGAAGACTTTGACCTCTTGACGGATCTGCTTGGTAAAGTACCACGGGACAGAGCCCTGGGGGAAGCGGGGCCCAAGAAAGCTGGTTGTTATTCAAGCATCACCTCCTCCAAGCTCAGGAGCGATGCATCCCAACAAAGAAGAAGTCAGGCAAAAATGCCAGGAGTCCTGCATGGATGAACAAGGAATTCCTGGCTAAACTGAAGAAGAAAAAGGAGGCCTACAGAGGGTAGAAACAAGGACAGGTTGCCTGAGAGGAATACAGAGAAATTGTCCAAGCAGCCAGGGATCAGGTTAGGAAAGCTAAAGCCCTGTAAGAAATGAATTTGGCAAGGGATGTCGAGGGAAACAGGAAAGGAGGCTTCTACAGGTACATCAGTGATAAAAGGAAGAGTAGGGAAATTGTGGGCCCTCTGTGGAAGGAAGCAGGAGACCTGCTTACCCAAGATAAAGAAAAGGTTGAGGTACTCAATGACTTTTTTGCCTCAGTCTTCACCAGCAAGTGCTCTAGCCACACAGCTCAAGTCGCTGAAGGAAAAGTCAGTGTCTGAGAGAATGAACCACCCACTGTAAAAGAAGGTCAGGTTCAAGACCGTCTAAGGAACCTGAAGGTGTACAAGTCCATGAGACCTCATAAGTTGCATCTGAGGGTCCTGGGGGAACTAGCAGATTAAGTTGGTAAGCCACTATCCCTCATATTTGAGAAGTCGTGGCAGTCTGGTGGAGTTCCCGGACTGACTGGAAGAGGGGAAACATAACCCCCATTTTTAAAAATGGAGAAAAGGAAGACCCTGAGAACTACAGGCCTGTCACTCTCACCTCTGTGCCCAGCAAGATCATGGAGCAGATCCTCCTCCTCCTGGAAACTATGCTAAGGCACATGGAAAATAAAAAGGTGATTGGTGAGAGCCAGCATGGTTTCACTAAGGGCAAATCGTGCGTGACAAATTCGGTGGCCTTCTATGATGAGGTTAGAGCATTGGTGAATACGGGAAGAGCAATTGATGTCATCTACCTGGACTTGTGCAAAGCATTTGACGCTGGCCCACACTACATCNGCAATCCCAAGCACAAATACAGGCTGGGCAGAGAATGGATTGAGAGCAGCACTGAAGAGAAAGACTTGGGGGTGTTGGTTGGTGTGAAACTCAACATGAGCTAGTTATGTGTGCTTCCACCCCAGAAAGCCAACCATATCCTGGTCTGCATCAAAAGAAGTGTGGCCAGCAGGTCGAGGGAGGTGATTCTCCTCCTCTACTCCACTTTCATGAGACCCTGCCTGGATAACTGCATTCAGCTCTGGGGTGCCCAACGTAAGAAAGACATGGACCTGTTAGTGAGAGTCTAGAGGAGGGCCATGAGGATGATCAGAGGGCTGGAACACCTCTCCTATGAAGACAGGCTGAGAGAGTTGGGGTTTTTCAGCCTAGACAAGAGAAGGCTCTGGGGAGACCTTATGGCAGTCTTCCAGTATCTAAAGGGGGCCTACAAGAAAGCTGGAGAGGGATTCTTTATTAGGGAGTATAGTGATAGAAGAACAAGGGTTAATGGTTTTAAACTGAAAGAAGGTAGGTTTAGATTAGACATACATAAGAAATTCTTTACTGTGAGGGTGGTGAGGCACTGGAACAGGTTGCCCAGAGAAATTGTGGATGCCCCATCCCTGGAGGTGTTCAAGGCCAGGTTGGATGGGGCTTTGAGCAACCTGGTCTAGTGGAAGGTGTCCCCGCCCATGGCAAGGGGATTGGAATTAGATGATCCTTAAGGGTCTCTTCCAATCCAAACCATTCTGTGATTCTATGATTCTATGGTGTAAAACATCTGTAGATTTGGTTTAATGTAGACTATTTGTCTTCACACTGAAATGGATTGTGAATATTTACATCCATAGTTACCTCTGAGAAACAGTTTAAGAAGTGTGTCTCAAGCTGTTAATGACTACCTCTCAGATGAAATGGCTTCTGACTTCATATGTATTTTCAGTACCCTGAGAATGGTTTAAACTCATTTGTTTGACTTTGAAGCTAACCAGAATCCTCAGAATGGAATATTCTTTCTCAGCCTCTCAGGAGTTTATAACACAAAGATAGCAAGTATTATCTTCTTAAAGTGTTCTTTAATAGGGATTCCCTTTGGTCCGCTCTGTTATGAAGAACCATGAACTCAAAGGTGAGAAGTTCATATATACAGCAGTGGAACAGAAGAAATGTTCCTAAGTGCTGCAGGAAGAATTGCTAATCCAGCATACCCAGGGTGGGAATGGCAATGGTGTTTTAGTTATAATGCTTGAATTTAGGTTCAAGAGTATACCCGGGCTGTTATATGCCATGTGAGGAAATGCAATAACACCCTCCAAGTATGTATAAGTTTTCAGCAATAAATAAATAGATATACGTTTCACTTTTTTTCGCCCTACAAATGAGACAAAATTTAATGAACACGTGTTTCAGCAAGAAAGAAACATGTTTCCGTGCCTCTCAACTGGAAGATCCTTGTGAGGATTCCTCTTCTTGCTGTATGCTTCAAAACCATGCAACATGAGGATGGATAAAGATTTCAAAGACTCTGTCACTACAAATGCTATGGAGTGCACAGCATGTTGCGCAGTGACGTGCAACTTGATGCTAAGAAAATCTCAGGTTGTGTAGTTTTGTAAATGCTGGAGGGACCTCCTGTGACTTGCAGTAAAGACAATCCAAGTCCCATTCTGCAAGTTGTCCCTGCTCAACGGTAGTGGGGATGCAACCTGGAGACAGTAGAAATGAAGTGGGCTTGCATGTAGTCTAAGCTATGTCATCATTATGGAAATTTTTCTCAAGAAAAATACTGGTTTTGCTAGATCAATATAGGTGTAGTTAGTCTCACCCAATGTTTTATGTCAGCCTTCAGAGGGCAGCTATTTATCAGAGAAATTTTAAATAATTATTGACCATGAATGAGCCAGTGGAGACGTAAAACACATTTGCACAAGTTCTGTATTCTCAATAATATATGGCATATATTAACAGTAAATATACATTTTTCAGAGCACTTTGCACTTGAATTAGTGAAAATCTTGTATGACCTTACTGTCTAAACAATGATCAATTTTTTCTCTGGAAATGTTGCTTCAGCTATTGATATTGTACGTTTCATCCATACAGTGTAAAACTGTAGTTTGAATTGACTTCTCACAACATCACTAAGTAAAAACAAACAAGCAAACAAACGAACAAAACCTTCGAGAGACACAAATAGACATTTGTTACTCCGTGTATTAACTTCATATATCCAAATGGAATTTAAGCTAAAATAAGTTTAATGAGCTTTTAATATTGCTTTAAAAGCCCAGACATAGCTTGGGAAAATATTCTTTTGACAGTATTTTTAAGCTTAAACTATGTATTCATTTCTGAGAATTAATGTACTTACATAAAAAAATATATTCCAGCTGAGTACTCTTTAAGATTGTTCAGGCAGAACATGTTTGCAATAAAGTTAGCACCCTTCTTCTTCTCGACAATTAGATTTGCAGTGGTAAAGTTAATGTACACCTAACTCTAAACTAATGATGTGACTGTAGAAAGTATTTTAAATGTCATTATACACTATGTCTGTTGTTTGAAATTGGTTATTTGAATTATGTCTCATTTCTGTAGCATAGAAGCTTGTAAAAAACAAAAACAAAAACAAAAAACAAAGAACCAAAGTCAAACCTTTTTTTTTTTTTTTGACTCTGATCTAATCTTTAGTTAGGGCAGTTTGAAGTTTCAGTAGGGCACACAGAGACCATTTTAGGGCGTGTTTTAAATGCTGTAATTAAGTTGTAGGAGCAATATTCTTAAAAAATAAAAATCTTAATGGAAAAAAAAAATCTTGCAATACCTATTTGGCCAACTGCCTTCTTGTTTTACCTCCCATTTTCACAGCTCTGACATGTAGCAGTGCATATTTTAACATAAAATAGCAAGTCTGAAACTCTGACATGCTGTATATTTATTCTTGTGTGAAGTAAAACTCTTTTTTTAAATAGTACAGATGATTGTATCTTTTTCTTTTTTTTCTTTTTCCTTTTTTTTTTCCAAACCAAGTGTTTCTTTTAAAGTGTAAGGTTTATTTTCACACTTCTGATTGCCAGAGAAGCAGGAAACAGAGAGCTGTACATCAGACATTTAAATCCAGACATTATGCAATCATGATAACAAGGATTAATAAAGATTAATTTAGTTCCCACTTAAAAGTCCCAGTGTTTCAGAAGTACAACTGTCTAGCTTGTAAAAGGAGAATAATTATAATTTCCTTTTGAAATATGCCTCTTTGTTGCATAGTAGAGAGTTGTCCATGATTTGAAGCTTATTTATGCCACACTATTCTCTAGCTACTTATTCTTTAAGATGCGGCTAATCAAATAAAATGACAGTTAAAAACATAAAGTACCTGCAATAGCTTATTGCTGGTTTTTAGGTGCATGGATCAGATATTATTATTATTATTATTATTATTGCAACACAAATAAAAATAAAACAAACAAAAAATAACAAACAAAACAAAACAAAAACAAACAAACCACCAACACCAACACCAACAAAACCTTTTCCTTACTGTTCAAAACTGCAAATGATACAGACTTTTTTTCCAAGGATCTTAATTTTAACAGCTCAGTCCTTTTGAAGAGACGGCTATTGATGAACATATTAACTGTGTTGTATTAAAACAATTCTGGAAAATAAGTTTCCTTATAATTCAGTACTCTCTTGTATGTGATGATGTAACAGGCATCCAAGGAAAAAGATGCGATGAGATCTAAATGTGCTTGCAAACAGGAACACAAATTGGTATCTTTCATCACCACTGCTTTGGATTAAATGCTGTTATGTATTTTACATTTTAAAAATATTACTGTATTATGTTCTGCTTACCTTCTCCACACAAGAGCAGGCAGCAGCAATACTTTTATTTTTATTTAAAGTAGTTTGCAGAGACAGTAATTTTTCTTTTAAGAACAAGAATGACCAAGTGATCCCACTGGCTGCTGAGATTTGAGGTTAGCAATGTAAACTAAAGGTAAGAAGCTGAAAAACGTGCTTACTTCAGATAGTACACCTGAATCTAGAATATGTCACCCTCTGTGGGCCTGCAAGATGTTCCCAGATTTTTTCTTTTAGAAATATGGAATGGAATCAGGAACATGGAATCAGGACTCCTGATCTGACAAGGCCACATCCTGCACTGCTGTGTACTTGGAGAGATGCTGCACTGAGGAAAACTGGACTACTAAGTAAATATATGGCTATTTGTTTATAGAAAACAGATTTCTCAGAAGACAGGTAAAAGCCTATAGTGTTCACCCTAACCTTACCCTTTTCTTGAGGAAAAACAAACTCAGTAAACTGACTTGCCATGATTCACCAATAGCTTTTATTCTGTAATCAACACTGTGGTCAACACTGGTTCACAGAATTGCCAAATTGAGGTAAAAATAGAAGGAAAACCTCCTCTAGCAGTATTAAAAGTCCCATGGCAAATCAAAGTGATGCCTTCTGGCTTATGCAATCATCTGACACCTTTAACAGGCTACTTCAGAGGTCTGAGGCACAGTATGCTTCTGAGCCTGTATCTTGTAGATAGATAATGTAGATAATAGAATGGTTTATCTAAAAGCCTTGAATAAAAAAATGATATATTTACCAATTGTCTGTAATAGGATCACAGCTGTCAATCTGAAACTGATTCCTATTTGTTTCCAAAATACAAGTCATGAATTCTAACTGATAAACAGAATGAAACTGAAAAACTGCAAAATGGTTTATATCTTCAGCGGCACAGGCAGGTGAAATGTTTTCTATGACTCTGTTCCTATTATAAGAAGTTTATTTTCAGGTTCGCCAAAACTGGAAAATGAATTTAATTTTGAGTTGCCTGGCTCCATTTTAGTAGGCAGAAGCACACATTAAGCATTCAGAAATAACCTCTTTTTACTGATTCCTTGGCCTGCCTCTAAACCACTTTAGGAAAGAGTAAAAGTTTGGACAGGTAGACAATACTAAAAAAAGTAAAGAAGAGAGAAGAAAATCCTGAAGTAATTTGGATAAGTACGTAAGAGGACAGAAATATAATCAAACAGGACCTGCACTAACAATCTGCATTCCTTGCGTAGTGGCTGTTTTCCAAAACAAAGATGCAGTCTTCATGTAGATGGAGCCCATTTTTCTTGTAAATAACTTTTGTGGTTATGAAGGAGCTGCAGGACATGTCTGACAGTGGATGCCAGAGCAAAGCTGGTGCAAGTCCTGAGAGCCTTCACCTGAGACAACAGCACCTGGAGAGAGCTTTTGAGGATAACAGTTAGTTAAAAGAGGCTCAGGACTCTCTCACTTTTTGACTACTTCTTGACTACTTGGTCTAATCCAAGGAACTGAGAAAGGATTCATTTGAACTGATTTGCACTGCATAACATTAACTTCTGCAAAGTAAAGCTACAGATCAGAGATACTAAAAACATTACTTTCCTAAAATTTCCACTGTTTCCAAGGTGAGTTATGTATTTCATTAGTATATTAGTAGGATGTCATCAACAACTGTTAGCCACTTTGTGATTTATTTTTCCTGTCTAAACTGTCCCATTAGACCCTGCTATCTTTTTATTTGTTTTTTTTAATGTTTAAGATAAAAAGGAAAACAGTGCCATGAACAGTGGAGCAAAAAGGAGGGGGAAAAAAAAAAAAAAGAAAGAAAATGATGAAAAAAAGAGAAAGACAATGAAGAAAAAAGTCAGGAACAGAAAACCAATGTATAACAAATGGCTACTCCACAAAATAAAAATATATAACAATCACAGCAAGAAATTAGAGCCAGGAGGAGCAAGAATGAAATACAGAAGAACTGAAAACAGGACGATCTTGTAAAAGAGTAGAAGAGGAAATATCAGAAAGTTACATCCACAGCAGGAAGAATCAAATTTGCATTACTTAAGTCTGCATGTTATGAAAAATTAACAGTCTGACACTATAGCTGATTCAGGAAATTGAACTTTCTGCTGTCTGCAAAGAGCAAGGTAATGGATCTTTCTAAGTCACACCTAAGGCTGAAATGTTTATAACGGTGGGGAAAATGGTATTGAACTGTTTTGTCAGAGGATAACTGGCAGTGTAACAGGAAAAAAGTGAATATACCCAGCTGCAGAAATGAAGCTCAGAAGACTTCCTAGGGGCACAGAAATACAGAGATAAGAAGATAAGAGGCCAGACCATACATTAGAGCTCTGAGAGAACAAGTTAGGGATGTTTGATTACTGGGATGCAAGAATAAAAACTTGATTTTTTTTTTCAGAGTGGGTTCCACCTTCATTCCTGGGAAATAACTTTCTGTAATGAAGGTTGACATGAAGAGTCTGACACTAAGGTGTGGTGTTCCCATGCAGGCAGGGAGACAGGCACTGATGGAAATTTTTGAGGATTATGAGCTGTCCATAAAGACTGGATTATGCTAATACTCTGGATTATACCAGTTAACAAAATGTGTTGAAATATAACTGTCCAAAATGCAAGCACTAATAACAAGAATTTTTGTTATAGAAAGAAATTGCATATTCTAGGTATCACAGGATGAATATAATATGCAGCTGAAAATAGATGTGATTCCAAAATGCTAGATATACAAGGTATATCTAGTAACAATAAGAATTATTAGTGATATTAAGACCCCGAAGCCCTGAGACTCAGAGTCTTTAGAAAGAACTACCCTCATCTTTTTCCTGAAATGAGCAAACTAAAAATATTTCCTATTTCTGAATTTACTTTGTATGATATAATCTAAGATAAAGTCTAAGATGAAGTATAATCTAAGATAAACTTGTTGCATATGACAAGCTTAATAAGAGACGTGAAAACAAATGTGTCTTTGGGCCCCTTGTGGGTCCTTTCTTTCACTCCTTTCTTGTAGAACAATTTTCAGTGATTTCCTGGATTAGATTCCAGACTACAGCTATGAAAGTTTCCTGTTTTCTCCCATGTATCTCACCCTTACCTTCAATATCCTCCCAACAGAACTAGCAGATAAAAAGGGTCTGAACTAATTATAATACAGATGAATATATATTTATGAAATAAACTACATAACATAGTATCTGTGATAGCAAAATATTGTACTTCTTGATGCATTGAGCTCCTCCCAGCTTCTATGTGTTAGATTAGATCTAGTGCTAATTGGATTAGCAGATAACACAGCAAAGCAGAGTTTCATATCCTTCCTTTCTCAAAGCATAGTGAATTCATAGGATGACATTCAGCTGATAATCTAGGAATGAGCACTTATGCTAGGCTAGTGCTCAGTTGCAATGGGTGAGGCAGGCTCTAAATTTCTGCTGATACTCAGACTACTGTTATACGCCTTAAGCAGGCTTGTCCTCAACAGGAAAGGTGTATGTATGTATGTAGGAGCCAGGCATAGCCAAGACCAGGTTCTCAGCTTGATTTTGCAATGTGAGATGAACATTTGTCTTTTGGGAAACGGATTTACAGTCTGAGATTTGGCTAGATACTGATGAGGAACAGAGATCACAAACTTCATTTTGCATGTAGGTAATGTTGGTGAGTACAGATTAAGTCAGTAACAACAGAAGACTTGCAAGACTATGACATCCTAGATGATATCACATGGTACTCATGCATTATGATTTTTATTTGTTTCATAGTTTGTCTGCAGTTATTGTCTGAAGACAAAAGTACCTGGATTTTTGCTTGCTAGTTATTAGGTATTACTATTCCAGTTCTAGAGAAAAATTGATTGTTTTGACAGTAAATGGCAAGCACTGGCAATTTGTGAAGTACAAGCCAGAAATACAATGAAAAAAATAGCCTGAATCTGATCTAATAAATATACTTCAGGGTACTGTTCGTGTTCTGTAAACAGACTTTTTCCATCTGTGTAATCTGAAAACCTGTTTTGTTTAACTGAGCTCAAAGAATTTGAAAATTTAATTTTTATGTTTAATTTATACATTAATTTGAAATTATATAAACTTATACACATGTATATATTAGAATATATATGTATTAGAATTATCTGCGTATTAGAATTAACAGTAGAATTAGAATTATCTGCACATATATACATATAGGCATGTATATACATACATATATACAGATACCTATATATATATATACATATATA
>VXAL01000818.1:98398-119488 GCA_013399475.1 Chauna torquata | reverse complement strand
GTTTCTCCAGCAGCAAGGAGGGGGGTGGCAAAACCTCCAGAAACATCTGTGAGGACACCCATGGGTGCACTCATGCATGCACAAAGGAGGGCAGATTGTGCTGGGTCTGAAAACTCCGTGAGGTCTGGAAAAACTGCCTGCTTTATGGAGCTCCAGGTGCTGAGCAACTCTAGGAGAATGAAGCTGAGAATACCTTCTCCTTCTCCTTCTCCTTCTCCTTCTCCTTCTCCTTCTCCTTCTCCTTCTCCTTCTCCTTCTCCTTCTCCTTCTCCTTCTCCTTCTCCTTCTCCTTCTCCTTCTCCTTCTCCTTCTCCTTCCCCTTCTCCTTCCCCTTCTCCTTCCCCTTCTCCTTCTCCACCTGGTGGCCCTGGTGGCCCCGCACTCCCCTGTGCCCCAGGCCAGGGCAGGGGCCAGGTGAGTTGGCCCGGCTGGGCTCTGCCCTGCCCACTCTGACTAACAGGAGACGCTCTCAGGGCTCGCAGCCCGCACCTTGCTCCAGCGGTGGCCTGGCCACCGGGCTGGGACACCCTTGGAAGGAGCCTGGTGTGGGGGCCCGCTGCCTGCCCAGGGATGGCACGCTCCCTCTTCATCCCCATGCAGTCCTGCCTGCCCACCTGCCCGTCCTCCCAGCTCCTCCACGGCCCCTGGGATAGAAGCATCTCCTTTCCTTGGCAGGTTTCTCTGTGGGATGGGTCTTCCCACCTCCCAAGCCTCTGGAGCTGACAGCAGAGCACAGAGGCACTCATGACACACACTGAGCTTGCTTTATCAAGGTGCAGGTGGACACAGCCCCATCCAGGGGCTCACACCTTTTCCCATGCAGTTTTGCAGCTGGGGCTTGTTGCTCCTGGTGGCTCTGGAGCAGAGGTCCTCCCATCACCTGTCTCCTGGACCAAGTTCCAAACAGAGGGGTTTAATACCCCTGAAAATGCCTTGCCTCATTGGGACCATGCCTCTTTGCCACCCATACATCTGTTAGGGGTGAGAGGGCAAGAGCAAGAGAGCAGGGAGGAGAAGGAGAGATGGAGGAGAGACGGATCATGCTAACCATTGCAACCAAGACCCTTATTAACCCTCCGCATCCTTCCTTGCAGCTGGGGAGCGCCTGTGGCCGGCAGCGCAGGGATGTCCGAGACCTCATCCAGCAAGGAGGCTCCCCAGGCCGAGTGCCCCGTCTGCTACGAGAAGTTTCACCCGCTGGAGCACACGCACCGCAAGCTCAGCTGCGGGCACACCTTCTGCCACGACTGCCTGGTGAAGTGCCTGCTCTCCACCAAGCTCGACGGCCAGGTCCAGAACAGCATCATCTGCCCTGTCTGCCGCTACGTGACTTTCCTCAGCAAGAAGAAGGCTCTATGGCCAACCAACCTGCGGACACTGGAAATACCTCTGTCACCTTCCTCCTTGCCCCAGCTGACCAAACTGGAGACCAGCAACACCTTGGTGGTGCCCAGCCACTTCGTGATGCCGGTGCAGAGCTTTGACCAGTGCCGCAGCGTGGGGAGCAACCCCGTGGACTCGCAGGGAGAGCTGGCACGGGAAGCCCACATCTTTGTCATCAGCAGCCATGGGATGCCGCTGGTGGACACGGACTGCTCCTCCCTGGGGAGGAGAAGCCGAGCAGAAACACTGAGCATGGTGTCCTCCAGCTCGGCCCTGGGGGTGAAGTGCTGTCAATCACCCATCGCCCTGGCCGTCCTCCTCATCCTGACCGTGGCCATGCTGGCAGCTGTGCTCCCTTGGCTGCTGCTGGTGAAGAGGGACTCGTAGTGGGGACGAATCCGACTCGGATGCTGGAGGGCTGTCACTGATGCTGGGGCTGACACATCTCTGGAAGACCTCCCTGGAAAACCTCCCTGGAGAAAGCCCAGAAGATCTCCCATCTGGCCAGGGACTTCTGGATGTTTCTGAAGACCTCTCGGTGCCCACATGCCAGCGTTTTTGCCTCTTTTGGTTAAAACATGGCTTCTCAAGCCCTGCAAGCGGGTTCCTCTGGCGTTTTAGTGGCACAATGGGGCGGGAAGGGACCCAGCTCACTGCCCATGCAGTCCCATCCTTGCCCTCCCTCAGCCCTGTTCTCAGGTCCCCAGGGCGGTCGGTGGCCATGCTCCTGCTGTCACCATATCCCTCCTGCCCTGGGCATCCAGGGACAGGCAGCGGGGCAGGGAGCAAAGCCAAAGGTCTAGGCTGCACCAGGGGCAGGGTTGGGAATCCCACCCTGCTCCGCATGCCAGGGGATGGTGTGGGCATCTGGGGATGTGCAGTTGAGATTTGGGAACCTCCGTGCCCACTCTAAAGGAAGGGGGAATGGGGGCTGCTGGTCACCCCCATGCCAGAGCTGCCAGAGGTGATGGGGACTTCCTCCTGCCATGCTCCCCCCATGGCTGGGTACCCCAGTGCTCCCTCTGCACCCTCACCACCACCTTTGTCCTTCTGACCCACCCCTCAGCCACATGCGTGCTGCTCGTCCCCATCATTTGGGAATGCTCCCTGAGGACCTCGGTGCTTTCACAGACTCCCTGACCCATCCAGAGCAGGAGCAGGATGTCCCTTGCTGTCACCCACAGGAGGTGACAGCAGGCAGGAGGGTGTCACATGGTTCCCACGCTCCCAAAACGAGATCCCCACTGCCTGGCTGGGCATCAGGTGGCCAGCAGTGCCACCGAGGCAGCTTTGGACATTTCAGGGGGACAAATAAAACCTGCCTGGGGCTGGGAATGCTGCTTGGCAGGAAAATACCAAGGCAGCCCCATGGCCCATCTGTGGGCAAAACCAGGTCATCACTCACCCTCCCCTGTGCCTCAGTTTCTCCACCTGCACACTGACCCCTGCATGAAGCACTGGGAGATCACCTGGGGAAAAAGTGCTTGAGACACCGCACTGGAATGGAAATCCTTTTTCATAAGAAGCAATTACCTGACAATAACGCGCCCATGCCTCATCGTTTAATAATTACCCTTATTATTACTCTGGGTGTCGGGGGAATTTCTGGAGGGTGCCAGGGAGCCACCCCCTTTGCAGAGGGCTGCTGGGAGGTGGGTAGGGCTGGAGGAGCCCACTTATGGTCGCTGTTGCTGGAGTCTAGGAGATGCTTGGCAAGGGGGATGGCAAAGAGCTTCAGTGACAGCTCTGGGGTGAGGGGGGACGTCTTGGACTGTGTCAGGGTGACAGCAGGAAGAGGGGTCCAAGGCCAGGGCTGCCATCAGCAGGGACAGGCAGTGCCATGGACCTTGGGTGGGGGCCCCGGGTCATCATCCCCTTTGGGCATGAGGAGGTTGCCACAGGGTGGCACTGCTTGGCCAGGGATGGCTGCCAGGGTTGGCACGGTGGCAGCAGCAGCCTTGGATGGTGGCACTCTGGGCCTCCAGCCCCCGCCTCGGTGGGTGAGGACCACGTAGCCCCCTGGGGAAATCCTGCAGTAAGCATCCACGAACAAGCCAGGGCCCACATGTAGCAGTACCCACTGCAGCAGCCCATAGCCACCTCTGCTGCTCAGGGCCAGCTGACCGCCCCTGTCCCCACATCCTCACCAGAGCCACCTCATCTCTGGGCAGCAGGGCCTGTCCTCCGTCGGGGTCTGCGTGCATCTGGGAGGATGTTCCCAGCCTCTTCCTGTACAGATGGAGAAGCTGTCAGCATCCTATTCTCTTGTCATTAGTGCTGATGACCAGAGCCAGATCTTCCTGAGCCTTCTCCTGCTGCTGGTCCCTGGGGAGGAGGTTTGGATGTCCAGCAAACCAGAGCGCCCAGATGCTGCGCAGCTTCTCCTCCCACCAGGCACATGGCCAGGGACATCACAGGGTGCTGAGGCCATTTCCAGCTCAGTGCTTCGGTTCATTGCGGTGACCTGAACATTTCAGGGATAGGCCTGCAGCTCAGGGACATGCATTGGGTGGTTGTGTTCTCTGCAAACGTCCCAGCCCCCCCTGCACATCACCCGTGCCGGGAACACTCGCGTAGTCCTGCCTTGCCCCTGCCATGTCCTTCAGCAGACCAGTGCCAGCACTGGTCTGTGGGCAGTCGGTCACTCACTCATGGCCAAATCCTCTGGGTGACATCTCCTTGCAGAGTTCTCGGCACCTGCAGGCTCCTGGCACGCAGCTGCTGCTTGCAGTTCAGGCTGGGAGCTGCTGGTGACCCCTGGTGATGCCCTGGCTCCATCCCAACCCCTTCTTCTTTCCCCTTTCCATTGCTGCATGGGGATGGGACATCCCCCGGTGACACTGGATTCCTGTCCCCCTGCCCACAGGTATGAGCCCAGAGATTGGACTGGGATGGCTTGCCAGCCACAAGCTGCCCAAAGCAGGAGCCCATTAGGGCAATTGCTTTCTAAGTGCATTTGGGAGGGAGCTAATGGCTCTCATGCAGATAAGGAAGCCCATCGTGCATGCACATGAAATTAAAGGTCAGCTAATGGCATGAGAGTAGCAAAAGGGCCAGAGACATGTCCTCCAGGCAGCTCTAGAGGAGGGGACACGTCCCTGGTGGGCAGGGTCTTTGGAGGACCCTGTGATGAGGATGAAGGGCTCAAGCAATGGGGCAAGATGCTGGGAGCCCTGTTGCAGGTCTGGGACTGCTCTGCAAGCACGCTTCAAAAAATAAAAGCCAGCTTGGGCTGGGCAGGGGTAGAGCATGGGCCTGAGAGCATGTGTGCATTTGCAAGTGTGTCCGTGTGTCTGTACATCCAGCAGGCAGCTGGCTGTGTGCAAGGCGAAGTCGGATGTGTTTGACTATCGGTGCGTGAGTTTCCACACATGTTTTCATGCCCATGTACTTTATTTCAAGCAGCTGCCAATGTATGTGTGTGCCTCAGTTAGAAGTTTCCAAAGAGACACTTGAACTGAAGTGAGCGACCGGGCATCTTCGCCGCCCACCAGCCTTGGGTCTGTGGCACCAGTTGTCCCCAGGAAGGGAGCTGGTGAGCTCATCCAGCTGTGCACGCATGTGGAGCCTGCCTGTGGGCTGCTTTTAAAGCAGATGAAACTCCCCTCTTCACTATCCCCCTCTGCGTGGGTCAGTTTGGGGGTGTCTCATCCCTCTGGACCCTGTGGTACCCACATCTTCACCTCCTCCACCAGCACATCTGCGCAGCAGGGTGGTGGGGCTGGAGCTCTCCTCCAACCCGGCCTTGGACAGCCCAGTCCTGGGCAGGGACATGAGGGTGGAGGTGACAGGGGACCCCAGGTGCTGGTGTGTCAGAGGCATTTTGCCCTTCTCTGAGGTAGGAGAAGTCTCCAGGCCTCGTCTCTTCCCAGGAGCCCTACATCTTGGCCACAGACTGGCTGAGCACAGACGCGTGGCCCCTGACTCGGCGAGCAGCATTGGAAGGTCATCGCTCTCGGGGTAACTGCCTGGCACTGACAGCGTTACTGATGCCAGCCCCCAGCCTGTTTGCAGTGGGCTCCATCTCCTGCCATGGATGCATGGCCTTATCCATGCTGGGGACATCGTGGTGCATCCCCAAAAGCTGCCTTTCCCACTCACCCATGGCAATGGGGTCCACCAGGCTACGTGGCCCTGAACCAGCACCCAGCCTCCCCGCTGCAGGCAGAATGCTTCGGCGTGCGTTGCCAAGTATCGCCACCGCCCAGGCAGGCAGACTGGCTCGGGGACCTGCTCTGGGTGCCAGCTGGCTAGAAAAGGGGTGGGCATGTCTCTGTCAGCTCAGTGATTTTATAAACATGGCCATCTGGAGCAAGCTCGGATCTCTTGCTGCAGGTTTTGGGAGCCTGTTGAGGGAGGACTCAGGCACAGCAGCTGTCTGCCCATGCAGGTGCTTCTGAAGATGCTTCTGAGGATGCTTCTCTCACCTGGGAAAGGAGGGGGTATGGATCCTTTCCAACAACGTGTTCTCTGCCCTCCTGAAAGAGAAGTCTCCTGCACTTCTGTAACTCCTATGAGACCACCAGCACAGTCACCACGAGCACAAGGGTTTAATGCTCTCTTTTTAGGAGAGGGAACCAAAAAGACCCCAGGTGTGATCCATTTCTCCCAGGCAGGGAGGAGTATTCAATGGGCAGAGCACTGATCTGAGCTAGAATATCTGGGTGATGAGTGCATGGGGATGGATGGGTGGTTAGATAGATGGATGGAGTTTCAGGTCAGCATGAGAATGGGTACTACATGGAGATATGCCTGTGTGAGGATAAAAGTCTGTGGAGGATGAATGGACAGATGCGTGGATGTCCACATTTCTCCATGTTGGATGGACAGTAGAGAAAGTGGGCATGGGGACAATACCCAGGACTCTGTAAGGTGACCTAAGCCTTCCCATGATACTGTGGCCCTCACGAACACCCTCTTCGGTTACATGGCACCATGAGCTGTGCATACGCCAGGGTTGTGTCTCCAGCCCTGCCCAGCTGGTGTGGGATGTCCATGTGGAAAGGAATGTGTGAAGGTCCCAGGAAACCCTGGCCAGTGTTGCAAAGGGACAGAGCCAGAACAGCCAACAGGCTGGCAGGCATTCCTGATGTATTTAAGGTGTTCTCCTGCACAATGTCCAACCATTAACTTTGCTATTCCTGACTCATCTTCCACCGGTGACTCCAGCCATCCACGGAATCATTTGACTCCGCAGGTGGAGGTGTTGTGCAGGCAATCAGCACAGCATGATGCTGGCTGGCCTGCAGGACCTGGGGTGCTGCTGGTCCCAGAACCCCCACATCATCTCCTTCCCTTCCTCTGCCTAAAATTGCTGGCTTGGCAACCCTCCATCAGTCTCCAGTGTGAACAGGACCTGCGGAAGATCCCTGGCAGCTCCAGCGTGTGATTTCCCAGACTTGAGGGCATGCGCCACCCTTCCCACACTAGCAGCTCAAGATCTTTGCATGGTGGCAGCAGGGCTGTGTACTCTGGGTAATGGCTGTATACTGCATCATCAGCAGGAGGAGGTGGCACTTTTATGGCTCAGAGATGGGAGAGGGGGGAATTGCGCAGGGCCCAGGAGTGCTTACTGGCCAGACGCGTCAGCAGGCTCCATTAGGAACCTGTCTCTGAGAGCCCCAGCTGCATCAGCTGAAGTCTCGGCATGAATAATTGAGAAGAAGGCTCCTCTGAGCTCCCTCCCCTCCCCTGCACCCAGCCCGTGAAGGCTGGAGTGGGGCTGGCCTGGGTTGTCCAACTGGTGTGGGACACGGACACGGTGACACTGACCCAGATGGGTGTCCCCATGCCTGGGTCTCTCCAGCTGAGATCTTTTCGGCTCCATCTCCAGCACATGGCAGCCACCTTTTCACATTGTCCACCTGTGTCAGCACGTGGAGCATAGCCCAAGGCTGGACTCCTCTTCTGGGGCCTTGCAGAAGAGTGGGGTTTTCCAAACTTAAAATGGGACAGGAGGAATTGGCAGTGCATGAGGGGCTCAGCTGGTGTCCCACTGACAGATGAATGCCCATGGCTGGAGCAGCTCACCAGGACCAGATGCCCATGCCCTCGTGAGGGTCTGATTGCTTCTTCCATGACAGCCATTCACAGCCAGGTTTTTGTCAAAAATTTAGCAACCTGCCACAAAAAGAACCAAAAGCCTGAAATATCTTCAGAAACTCTGCACTGTTTCTTTCCAGCAACTGCTGGCAGACACCTGAAAATGCATTTTCTAGGAAGATCTTCTTTTCAGCAGGTGTTGGTTTAAATGAAGCCCCATTTAGAAACAGCAAATTGAGCTGGGAAAACCATTTTCCTTGTCCTGGGGGTGACTTCTCTGCCAGTTGGTGGCCAGTGCTCCCCATGGTCACTTGCAGAGGTGTGCCCAATCCTCCCATGACCAAGAGCCCTAGTCTTGCAGAACTGGAGCTTACAGATCCTGGGGCAAGCAGGGATCTTGCTGAGGTGGGGGTGCGCTCAGGGGTGCTGCAGGACTAGGCACCCAGCTCCCTCTGCACAAACAGATCCTGGTGCACGCATGCAGGAGCCTTTACACATCCTCTGGGCAGCTGGGTTCATAATCCACCACATGCTGAGAAACGTGTGTGTGATGGGAAGGTCTAACACTACTTTAGTTGACTCTAAGATGTGGAGCCTACTGGAAATCTTGTCCTTATCTGCTCAGATCCCTCGGGAATTGGAGCTGCTGGCCATTGATACAGGCCAGGATCGCAGGCAGCTGCTGGGATATCAGGGATGCCCAGGGACCTGCATGGGAGCACATACTTGGTTTGCTCCCAGCCGGGCTCCAGAGCTACAGTGAGCCCCAGGCTAGCACAGGGATGTCAGCATTGCACAAGGGCTGCTGTCACCAGGAGATGCTCTTTAGCTTCATGTCCAGCCTTGGGCAATATCCTCTGGCTGCTGATCATAGTCACTTCTCACCCCTCTCGCTAATGACTGCAGGGCTTTCAAACGAGCACCAATTAGCTTCTGGCTAGCACTCCTGGGCTGATCCATTTGGAACCCAGCCAGGGCTCGGGCAGGCGTTAGCGGAGCTCTGCTCCTTAGTGGAGGCTGGGAAGAGAAGCAGGGCTGGGCTGTGGGCTGGGAGGGGTGGCAGGACCCCGGGGATGTCGTGCTCCTCCCCAGGCAGGACTGTGCATCCCTCCCATCCCGGTCACTCTGGAGGATGCAGGGATGCTTCTACTTCTGCTGGCAGATGCCTTTGCCCTTCCTAGTGAAAGACAAGCAGGATCATGCTTCCCATTCTGTAAGTACCACCACAATACCGTTCCCTGTGTCCTGAGTCTCTTCCAAGCTGCTCTTTGTGCTGAGGATGGCTTACATCAATGGGACACTGCAAAACACTGGACTGGGGCTGCCATTCAGGGCACTGGAGGACTTTTGGGGTTGGGAAAAAGCTCTCATGTCCATGGCTTGTGTGGTGCAGAAACCTGCATTTCTGTAACTTTTGAAAGTGTTAAGCTTCAATCATCTAGACATTTGGGGGATGGAGGTGCCTGTGGGGATCCCTGCAGGCATTACATGTCAGAGAAGGGCGCAAGCTCAGAGCATAACCTAACACAGGTCAGAAGAGACCTACGGAGGCGTCTGGTCCAACCTTTGCCCAAAGCAAGGTCAACCTTGTAGTTAGGTGAGGTTGCTCAGGACCTTTTCCAGTTGAGTTTGGAAATTCTCCAAGGATGGAGATTCCCCAGGCTCTCTGCAGTCCTGTTCTGGTCTATGACCACCCTCGATGTGTTTTTGTTTGTTTGTTTTGTTTTGCTTTGTTTTGTTTTACTTATATCCCTCAGGACATCCAAAGCCCATTGCCTCATCTTTTTGTTGCACACCTCCAAAAAGAGCTTGTCTCCACCTTTCCTCTACCCCATTAGCAAGTCCTGCTACATCCCCGAGATTGGGTTATTTTTGATTGCCCCTTGCTTCCCAGAGCACCAGGAAAGCAAGGACAGACACCAAGACCTGAGCTGCCCTGATGAGCTGTTTGTGGTTTCCAGGGCTCTGCAGCACAGATCCAGCAGTGTCTCCATGTCAGCGCTACCAAAGTAGCGGTGCCCCTACGGCTGAGCTCCACAGCAAAGCCAGACCTTGGTTTGTCTCAAAGCAGCAGAAGACATCATGAGAGACCAGCCTCTGGTGCTGATGCCTCTGTCTGCAGCAGGTAGGCATGCACGTCCCTGGCTGCCTAAGAAAATCTCCTTGTCATTTCGAAGCTGCATGCCACCAACCTTCATCCCGGGGACCTGTCAAACTGTCCCATCATGCCACCCAGGACAGTGGGGGCAAGTACAGAGCTCCTGCTGCAGCCCTGAGACTGTTTCTCCAGATTTTGCTCCATGGGATTGCATTGCACTCTGGGCTGATGTGGGACAGGTCATGATCCTGCTGCTCGAAGGGACATTGCTTTTCCAGAAGAGCAGGAAGATGGGACAGGCAGCGGCAACCTTTGTGCCATGGCTGCATGTGCCACACGCCCTGAGCATGACTGATACCAGCAACTGAACTGCAGCAGCACTGGGTAGGGACAAAAAAGTGAGCCCACGAGTAGCGAGGCAGTGCCCAGCCCTGGAGAGTGCAATGGGATGGTGTGAGGGTGCTGTCAGCGCTGGCTTGGTGTGCGGAGGGTGGAGGTGCTCTGCCTGCTGCTTCCCACCCCATCCATCCACCCTGGGCACCTCCACCGCTGGGCAGCTGCAGCTGCTAGGGCTGGTGAGGCTTGAATCCCAGTTCAGAGCCTGTGGCTTCCTGGGACCAGCTGGAAGCACAGCTGTGGCTCTGGCAGGGACTGCTGCAGGACCAGGCACCCTGCTGCCTCCCCACTGTGAGCTCCAGCTGCATGCAGCTGTGCGGGAGAGGCAGGGCTTGCTGCAGAAGGGGTTGTGCAGGAGAGGTTGGAGGAGAACCAGCTCCTCCAGGATGCACAAACTCCGCTGCTATCCCCCCCAGCACCCGTCTGCAGGGTGCGGTGCAGGTCCTGACATGCAGGAGGAGCTTGTGGTCCTCGCCTTGGGTCTCCTGCCAGGTTGAAGAGTGCAGGTCCATTCTGCAGCCTTGCCTCTGAGCAAAGCTGGCTCTGCACGGGTGAAGTCAATAAAATTGCTGGCTATGAGCTTGATCAGCCATGGTTGGATATCTGGCTTCAGGCTGGCAGGATGCCCTGAGAAGTTTGGCTGCTGCTGAGGGCAGAAGGCACTCCCTTGCAGAGGTAGTGTCATTGCCCCCTGCGGTACCTACCAGGAGTTATGGCCCATGGTCTCTTCACAACTGCTGATTCTGAAAAGTCTTGGCCCCTGGAGTCACACGGATTTGTAAGAATCGCAGAAGCCCTCTTAACATGAGCTTATATTTGAAGGAAAGATGAGGGATGACCTCTGGAGTGCCCACCCCCACCACTGACTGCAAATGCCGAAAAGCCAACAGTGGCTATTTTTTCAATGTTCTTTTTTTTCTTTAAAAAAAAAAGAAAAGCTTACTTGCATAGATGGGGGTCTTCCCATATTGCCTGAGAAGGGTTAATGCACTGCTGTTTGCCACTGATGTCCTGATTCTATGAATTATCCCACACATGCCACCACATTTTCCAGCTCTTTCTCCCTTGTTTAATAGCCACACACGGACAGCTACCACAGCCAGAAGTTCTCCCTTTACCCCACCATCTACTGGCAGCAAACAAACGGCTTTGAACAGGAGGGCAGCAACTTCAATGAAAAAGTCCCAGAGAGGTACACCAGAACACTTCCTCCAGAACAAAACAGAGCGCTGCAGAACACTGGCACGGAATCTGCTCCGTTTCACAACCCCAGGACACAGTCTCGTGCCCTGCTCGATGTGCTTGATGAGTATGAGGACTTTCTGGTCCATGTTCTAGGGCACTGGGAGGCGATGCTAGTTCCACCTGGGACAGGATGAGGCCCCCAGTATGGCTAGGGTTCGTATGTAAGTTACTACGATGCTTTGAGGCTGTGGTGCACAGCGGATCCATGGACTTGAGCAGGGAGCCTTCCTTCCCATAGAGGGAAAACAGGATGGTTAGGTGGCTACAGGGGCCACCAGTTGCCTCCTCGTGGCAGGAACTGAGATGCCAGCCCTGACATCAGTCTCATGCACCCCAGGAACTACAGACAGAGAAGATCTGCTAGATTCTCCCCAGCCAGTAGTTCCCATGGTGATAACTTGCCCATGAACCCCACTGCAATTGCTGTTGGCCCAAGGAGCTGAAAAATAAGGCCAACAACAGGCAATGGCCTGATATCACCTGTCAAGTGTTACTTGGTCCGTGCTGCTTTCTAGGCAGTGGTGAAGGTGAGCATCCGCAGCTCAACCCTCCTTCTGGAGGCCCAAGTATCTTGTTCTCTGTGTGCTCTCCCTGGGAGCTCTTTAACTTGGCAAGAAATGGCTGATGGAGCTGGACTGAGTGCAAGCAGAATGTGCACACTGGGCCCAAATGACATCTCCATCACCCACAGGAAAGTCTGTGGAGGTCTTTCTGAAATGGTGGGGAACATCTCTCCTACATCAGGTCGGTACAGCTCCACACTGAGCCTGTGCAGCAGAGCACACCTTGACTAACAGACAAGTCCTGAGTGCCAGCACCGTCCTGTCAGCCAGCGTGCAGGGAGAAGGACTGACAGAAGCACCAAATTTCATCTCTGAGGCAGGAGCTCCAAGAGTGGAAATCACAACGGAATAAAGCTTGGCAAGGTTTTAAACGACTGAAAACAGATACCTGTAATGGAAAGTGCTGAACAACCTATTTAATAGGTGTTGTACGTGCTTCTGACCTACACAGCGTCTTTATGGACTGCATCAGGAACGCAGGAGGAGGGAGACACAGATCTCTTGGTCCCCTCCCACCTGAGATATGTACTTTTTGAGTCAGCAGGGAATTTTGTTTCCATGTTGAGCCACCACCAGTTTGACTGCTGAAGCACTAAATCCTTTCCTACCTTTGTGACTGTCCACAGCTCCAGTAGTTCTTTGAGCTGAGACCTTCTGAGCATTTCAGTGCCACTTAGAAGGTGCCTGAGATCTTGGTGAGATTAGGTGAAATGTATCTAAGACCTCTACCCAGCCACCAGCTGGATTTTGTTTAGGAAATCCTCTGTCCTGCCCAATTGTGTTGTCTCCCTCTCCCATTGAGTGTATCAATGTATAGATGAGGTCCCGAAGCTGCGTCTTGACGTACCTCAGGCTATCTATCCAGCAGTGAGCCCTGTTGAGCCCGTTGCTCACATCCACGCGGTGAGGTTGGCAGAACTGGTCCAGCCTTTTGGCCGGATCCTGCCAACCCGCACCCGGCCCACTGCCAGGACGATTTGCAGTGGTTCTGCTGCTACCAGGTTGCTCCTGTTGGGCTCTGAGGCAATGGCTGTGGGTAGGAGTGAGCGTGATGTGCCTAGGGAGGATATGAAGGCACCACTCAAGGGGTGCCTTCAGTACCCATGGCCAGGGTGGCGATGTGCCCAGCAGATCGACACAGTGCATCTCTGTGTAGTTTCAGTGGCAGGTTTGCAATACAAGACATCATCTAAGAGTGGCATGACGGAGGCCTAGTTTGGTGCTACTCCTCTCCATCCACTCGCTCCTTACATTCATACTCTGGTCCTCTTCTGTACAAACAGATAATGAAAAGAGATGTGAATACTTTAAAAACTCCTGCTGGTGTCTAAGAAATTCAAGATCTCTCCAATAAGGACATCTACAAGGGAAGCTATGGTACTCAGGGGACCACTGACCACCAGCCAGATCAGATACAGAAGTACCAGCAGACTTCTGCCTGGGTGACAAGCAGGATGTCCCCAGGCTCACAGGTGCAGCCGCGCCAGCTTGAGCTGGGCACCATGATACTCAGGACCAACCTGCGTAAGGGTACAAGCAGGGCTGCTAATATTTGGTCACAAAAAGATTTTTCCTCCTTGACGATCTAGACACACCATTAAAACCTTGACATTGCTGGGGTTGATGTCGCCCCCAGTGCCACCAAGGTGCAGAAGAGGGAACACCAAGGCTGTGATACAGGGAGCCAAGGCTACTGAGAGCACGCACGAACGTGGAAGATGACTCCTGGCATGCATGACTTCTGCAGCATTTTGGGGTTAAATCATCAGGCAGGAAGAGCTGGAGGCTGCTCTTTTTGGTGAGGAGCAGTCCACATCAGTGGGGTGATCTGGGGAGCACAGGGAGCGGAGGACGGCTGCTGGTCCCCAGTACATGGGGACCTCTCCATGGGCACCGTGCCACAGCCAGTGGGCTGTGCCGTGCCCCAGGCTGCAAAACCCGCCCCGAGCAAACAGACCGAGTACAAAAACACAAAAACCCAAGGCTGAGAGATAAGCTCTTGGGTCAATAGCGCCCTGGGCTTGGGCCAGGTCTCCCAGTGCTGCATAGGACAGAGCCTCCAAGGGACAGGGATGCCCAGATGCTTCAGTCATGCTTGTCCTCCCCTTGGTGAGGCTGGCCCAGCTGCAGGTCTGGCAGGGGTTGACTCTGCTCCAGCCAGCGTGCTTTGGGGACAGGGGAAGAAGGAGGGACCTGCGTACCTGGGGTGGAAACTGACATCAGAGAACTTCAGAGATGGTGCTCTGGAGGTGCTAGGGAGTTCAGGCTTATGGGTGCCCACCACGGGAGAAGATGGGACAAGGAAGGTACCAAAGGTGAGAGGAAGCCCACGGTGCTCTGCCATGGGCACACACCATGAGTGGGAGGTTTTCCTGCTGGCAGCTGGGTCTGGCTGATTGTTTCTGCCCAAACGTGGGAGGGACTGAAGCCACCAAGCCCTGGCTGTGCCCGTGCCCTTCCATGCAGGCTTCCCAGAGGAGGTGAAGGACACTGGAGGCACCTCGCACACACGCAAGTGCAGGGACATGATCAGGTTTGATTTGTGCCCCAGCCGGGGAATGGTGCTCACCCTGCCCAGAGCCATGTAGGTTAAGCGAGCATCAGAAAGCAGACAAACCACAGGGGAAAATGGACAAGCAGGCACACCCCACGGGGAACACCGGTTCCCAGGGGTCTTCACGGCCCTGGCAGTCATGGTCGGAGGGACAGGCGGTGACAAGGACCTTGCACCCATTTCCTGTTGGGTGTTGTCCCCCAGTGACATGCCCAAGCCCGCACCCAACAAAGGACAGACAATGAATGGTGACAAAGCCCTCTGCCAGGCTTTGTGGGCTGGATTGAGCAGGCTTAGCACTAGCAATTAAAAATCCCAGAGCAAATAAAGGAAGGTGGTGTTAACTGCTGCCGTTCCTTATGTATAGCTGCAGTATCCAACTAATGCTTGTTACAGGCTCTTATCTGGAGGCGCATCAAGGAAATGCTTGAAGGAGGTAGTCCCGAGAGCACATGGGTGGAAAAGCACCCAGAGACCTGATGGTGGAGGGCAAAACTGAAGGGCTGGCCAGGGCATCCTGTCAAGTGCAGTGCTATAAAACACCGTGACTCAGGCTGCAGCTTCCCCACTCCCGGGGAGTGGAGAAAACTTCCTGGCTGCCTCTTGCAGTCACTGCCCTCATGATGAGAAATACGGAAAAGGTCAGTAGATGAGGAGAAATCTTTTCTCACTAATTGTGAGAGTCTTCATCACAAAATCATGCAAGCAAATATCTCCTGAGCAGCTGATGCTTGGGGAGCCCATCATTTGGCAATTTTCCTCCTGTGCTATATTCCGAGAGGTGTGTGCCTAGGGCGCTGGTCTGGCTGAGATGCCAAACTTGAAGAGAGGTGAGTCTGGTCCCATTGTGGTACTCACCCACATGCCAGAGGGGGACATCACCCTCGTCTCTGCCTTCTCTTCGTCTCACGCATGGTTATAAAACTATTAGGTCCTTGGGGCGAGGGTTGGCTCTGGGGCGTCCTGCTGTCGTCATCATCCTTTGGTGATGTGGCATACAGCTCTGAGCACTGCCGGGCTGCTGCTAATTAACTCCAGCTAATTGGCTCCAGCAGCCGCACCAGCTCGCTGATGGGGAGGAACATCCCCTTGGGACATCAGGAAGGAGGCAGGACGCTGTCTGTACAGCGGTGCCTTCTTGACACACAGATGTTCCACCTCCGTTGGGTTTTGCAATGAAGTCGTTGCTCATAGGTGAAGCCAGAACCGAGCCCTTTGCAGCAGCTCCCGGCCAGCGTTCAGGTTTCCACGTCACCACCAGCCCCTCTGTGGGGCTGATCTTCGGCATGGACTCAGCCAGAGTCTGCACCCCCTGACCTTTGTGCCCGCTGGGCCAGTGCCAAACCAACCAGGCTCAGTCTGGAGCAGCCCGAGGTTCAGAGAGCGTAGTCTTAAAGCCAACGTTCAAACACGGCACTTTGTACCCAGTTTCCGTGTGTTCAGCATTCGTCGCCAGGCTGCACGTTGTACCATTGCCTTGGTGACACAACCTTTGCTTGGCCTTTCCCCGTTCCCCAGTACCTTACTGGAAATACATTCCCCATTGGAGAAACCTTCCCAGCCTGGGCAGCCCTGGAGCACACCTTGGTGTGACAGGGGCATGCGGAGCTGAGCTCGGCCCCGGAGAACATCGGGGCTTGCTGCTCCGCGCCACGCGGGCGTCCCTGTTTGCTTGCTCGTGCACCGCTCACACACAGGTTTTGGTGCTAAGCGACAGCCTGGCTCTGGGTTGTTCTCATTGACTTTCTCTGTTTGCCCAGGTTGCAATTGTCACTGCGAGGCCGCTCGCTCTGCCTGTCCCTCTGCCACTGAGAGCTGTCACGAGACAGCAGTGGCTCTCCAGGACCCGCAGTTCACAGCATCATCTGTGAGCGATGAAGAACGGAGCAAATAAACCCCAGACACAAACCCCGCTTCCAGTTCCCACCCAAATCCCCCTCCCCAGACTCATTTGCACAGGCTCATCTCCTCAAACCCATGTTCCTGTCCATCATTAGTCCACCCCAGAGCATTTTTAAATCTGATGTTCCTCCTGAACCGTGGCTACCACCGACAGGTCCGGCTGCCCTGCCAAGACCTCGGCGCTCCCCAGCGCTAGCGAAGCATCCCCGTGCGTGCCGAGCTGCAGGTACCTTTCCCCTGAGGGTCCATCTGGGTGGGCGACGCTGCGGGGAACAGCAGACACTTCCTTCTGGTCGTTTTAGGTGCTCTTCACCAAGCAAATGATGCTTTGGAGCTTCCCAGCAGGTGAGGTTGCACTTCTGTGTGCAAGTTTCCATTTTGGCTTTGCCGGTGCTGCGAGTCAGTTAAATCCCAGCTCCCTAAAGGGGACCTCGATGTTGACTGTGTACCAGAAGATCCAGAAGAGGAGGCTGAAGGCGAGCAGCAGTGCTCCCATGTAAATTAAGAAGTCCCAGTAGCTTAGAGGAGCAAAAATACCCAGCAGGAGGAGGATCAGGCCGACCGCATCGCACAGCAGAGCCAGCAGCAGGATTGCAGCGCAGTGTCCTGCCAGCCTGGGGAGGGCCATGGTGCAGCCCCCGGCGCTGACAGCATCCTGCGGTCCCTCCCGGCAGCCCAGCCACTGCCAGGAGGAAGTACAAATGTCACAACACACCTTGCAGAACAATCGGGAGGGAGCGCACGACACGGCTTTAACTGTTTCGTGGCCCTACCCTCACTGCCTTTGCTTGTTCCGGAGCAGATCTCAGTGTTTCCCTCTCTTCATGGGGAAACTGAGGCAGTGGTGCTTTGTCCGCAGCGTCAGAAATGCATCTCCCTTGCAACACCTCCAAAAAGCAGGTCTTGCTGGAAAGCCAGAAATCAAACAACCTGTGTCATCGCCCATCCCCAAAGTGGGACCTGTCAAGTCCGTGATGAATCACTGCACAAGTCAGGATTTCCCACAGCTCCTGGCTTGTCTCTGAGCAGCTGGTGTTGCTTGGTGGGATCCTGGACTGATGCTTTCTGATCCCTGATCACTGCGTAACACTGGGCAAATCCTTCCTCCCCTGTCCATGCATGCTTGGCAACTGGGGGGAGTCTGGGGGCGGTGGAGGCTCCTGGGAGCCCTTAGCTCTGGGAAGAAAAGCCCAGGGAATGACCACTGTGGGCTGGCAGCCACCTGCCTCATCTCTTGGCCACTCTGAGGCTGCAAAACCTCGAGACAGGACCATTGGGTGCGAGGTTGGCATCAGGGACAGGGTGATGGCTGGAGGGAGCGGGGGCACCACCTACCTTGCCCCAGCGTTCGCTACACAGGGAATCTCGGGTGCTAAACCCACCGTGCTCCCGCCTGCCGCCCACAGCGTGCAAGCACGGGGCTCGGGGCTGCCCAGCACGTCCCCGTCATCCTCTCTCCCCTTATGCAGGCTGCCGCCTGCAAACACCGCAGGCAGCGCTGCGCAAACCATGGCGTGAGCTGGTCTGTCTGCTCCAGGAGATAATTTTTTTTCCCTCCCTATTCCAGAACAATGAAGGCTTTTGAATATGCAAATAAATAACCGATCTCTTCTTTGTGCATTATCCCCCTCCAGGGCCCGGGGGAGAATCTGCTCCTTGCCAGCCCAGGATCAGCGCAGGATCAGTCACCAGAGGGCTGGGGGGAAGTGCTGGGGCACAGCTGCTTTTAGGATCTGACCACCCCGTTTTCAAGAATCAGATGCCTTTTTCCATGTCTTCTTTCAGTGGACTACTGTGATGGTGGAAACGGGCAGAGGATGGAAAGAGAAGCTTTGTGACCCTGTTCAGCTGCATTTTGATAAGCCTGCAGGAGGTTTGGTGTTGATGATGCTGGAGATGTCACAGTTTTCCAGTGAGACCGAGCCCTGCCACCCTCTGAAGGGAGGGACCTTTTCTTTGTCCTCCTTTCTCTCCCACAGATGTATCCAGTTCCCCGTTCCACTCCCCCCCCTCCTTTTATTTTCCTCCCAAGTCTTTATCTTTTGTTCACTGAATTTCAGGGAGCTCTGTTGTTAAACAGCTTTCATTATCTTGGGAGAACCCCTGAAGACTTTTCTGTCCCTTCTAGCCTGACTTTCTCCAGTCTCTGATCCCTACAAACATCAGCCACTTGGGACAGTGGGCATCACCCCAGGAATCCCCTCAGACCAGTGACATCCTCCAAAGCAAGCAGCTCAAGTGAAGATGGGTCTGATGCAAAGAGCTCGAGTCAATCCTGGCCTGTCCAGCCCCACACTGCAAAAGGCTGGTGCCACCTCGATCTCATCAGGCCAGACCGAGAAGTCTTCTTTTTTACGCTGGTGTGAAAAAGACCAAGAGAACTCATGGAGGTTGTTGCAAGCCCAAAACAGGGAATTGCTGACCCCACTGCAAGGGTGGAACACCTCTGGCATCTCCTGTCCCTCTGGAGGAGACAGTGCGTGGTGGGGTGGCCTGTCCCACACATCTGGAGTCCCTCCAGGTTTGCTCTGAGGCCCTAAGACCCGTGGTGATGGGCTGTTTTTAGCCCTTGCAGGAGGTTTTTCACCAGGCACAAAGAAGGACGAGGTGGGCTCACAGCCAGTCAGGGCTCCCGCACCCAAACGTCTCAGCTTGAGGAGATGCAGGGAGGGATGGGGCCACCGATGGGCAGTGAGAGGTCCTGGCAACTCCAGCTCTCCCCTCCCTGTTTTCCTCCTGGCTTTGATGAGCCAAATGTTGCATGGCACTCTGGGGGATACCAAGGGACCGGCTTGGATTTGCTCTGCAGGAGGAAGAGTTTTCATCCGAATGCATTTCAGTGGTGCTGAGTTAGGCCAAGTAGTGCGTGACAGCAGCGATCTGCCCATGATAGCACTCAAGGAAATGCAATGTGCTAAATAACATCATGCCCCCAGGCTGGGAGGGAACCCAAAGGTTTCCAGAAGTTCATTCACCTGCAATTAACAGCTCAGAAAACTTCAACCAGCTGCATTTTGTTCCCATGGCATAAAAGAAAGAAAGAAAGGAAAAAAAAAAAAAAAAGCAGACATCACTGCCTACCTCTTCTGCCTTTTTCTAGCCCGGTTCTGCTGTAGCTAGAAAGATGATGTTAGCGGAAAACGCTTGCTCCCAGAGCTGGCCCAGAACAGGTTTGCAGAAGTATGCGGCAAGAGCGAACCAGTTCTTCAAAGGGAACAATGAACACGGCTTCCCCCAGTTACACATTAGTCGGGCGCAGCAGGAATTTGAGCAGGTGAATGGAAGTGCTCTGACAAAATCTTTGGCTAGCAGGTGTCAGTCAATATTTACTTAACTGCAACACTGGGAGACAAATCCTTAAAAAATGGGCATGGGGGGGCTGCTTTTCTCAAGGCAAACCCTTGTGACAGATTCAGCAGGTGAGAGCTGGCTCAGACCCGAAGGGACAGCTCCCCACCGCTCCCCCATGACCTGATGCAAGCAGAGATGGAATTAACGTCGCGGGCTTATCCCAAACCCAAGCAATGTGCAAACCTTGCTGTAAACCATGGGCACTGCAGCCAAAATTGGGACCCTCAAGGGTAGTCCGGGCATGGGTGCAGACCAGACCCCACATTTGACACCCTCAGACCCTGCAGATCTGTCCAGGGCTGGGGGAGCACCCACAGAAGAACCAGAAAGGACCTGGACCCTGCTCCCCACCACGCGGAGCTCCCAGCTCCCATCCGCTGAGGGACTGCTGGGAGCACTAGGCAAAGCCAGAGAAGGCTGTCCGCGCTGGGCAGAGGAAGGGGCTGCAGCTTTCCCCAGAGTGGAATTAAACTGGGAGTCTTCAGGGCTCATCACTGGTCCAGTGCCTCTGTCCCTCAAGCCAGGATGCCACCAAGCCTTCCCACACCGGGGCAAGCCAGGGAACCTGCGGGCATGGAAATGCAGCGCCTCGGACCGTCCTGGGAGCCGACTGAGCTGCCTGTAGCTTGCAGCCCTCCTGCTCTTCCCAGAGGAGCATCCCTAAAATCTCCTGCTTAATGCTTCCAGCACAAAGCTGAGCGTGGAAGACCTAAGCCTGCATGTCCCCCTCTCCCGCCCTGTTCTGCACCTTTGCCACGGACAGCCCTGGGGGCCTGACCATCATTTTTTCTGTCTGCACCCAGCAGGGACTTTCTAAGCTATATTCAGCTCTGCAAGCCCTTTGTCCTTCCCATACCTGTGCTCAGCTTTATACTCGGTCAGGGCAAAGGAAAACGAAAGCACTTTCTAATAAAATAGTTCCTTCCACCCAGAGAAGACAGACAGCAGAGTGGGCTGGAGCCAAACCTGGCTGAGATCTCCATGGGCTTTGCCCAGGATCAGAGACGTGGGCTCCTTCTGCACAGGAGGCGAGAAAAAAGAGAAAAAAAAGAAAAAAACAAAACCAAAATAAGTAACTATGAGAGCCGCGGTCAGGGGCGGCCTGACAACCGTGGGTGCCGCAGGAGGTGACTGGCACGGCCCAGCACGGCCCAGCACAAACTGGGCACGTGCACGGACCGGCACGGACCAGCACGGGCACCTTATGGAGTGACACGACCGGCACGGTAAGGCATTGATCGGCAAGAACCAGCATGGCATGGCACGGCACAGCACGGGCACGGACTCGACTCGGTGTGGCTCAGCACGGCTCGGTACGGCTCAGCACGACACGGCACTACCTGGCATGGCACTGACAGGCACGACAGGGCACAGGTACGTTACCGACTGGCACGGCTCGGCACGGCCACTTTACGGACCGGCACGGCATTGATCGGCACAGCTCAGCACGGCTCGGCAGGGACCGGCACGGCTCGGCACGGCCACGTTACGGCCCGGCTCAGCCCCGCCCGGCTCCGGTGCCGCCCTGCCCGGGAGGCACCAAGCCCCGCCCCCGC